>MU785607.1:41757-56227 GCA_026770625.1 Nicotiana glauca
TGAAGTGGCTGAAAATGAAATTGACGATCCTGAAGCCCTACAAGAAGAAATTGCTATGATGTCTAGAAACATGGATGGACTGATGAGAATATATAGAAATACAAAGAAAGGAATATTTCCACCAAGAACATCTAGACAATACAACGATCAAGATAAGAATGATGGAAAATGCTACGAATGTGAAAATTTTGGACACATCCAAGCGAAGTGTCCAGAACAAAAAAAAGAAGATCTCTAGAGGATTCAACAAAAACAAATCATTTGGAAGCTGGAGTGATGAGGATGACTCAGTCCGTGAATAAATAGCAAATATCTGCTTCATGACAAATCCTAGAAATGAGATCAACAAAACTTCAGGATGCTGGACAGATGAAGATGAGTCAGACGATAAAAATTGTTTTAGAGAGACTAGTGAGGTAAGATCTTATGATTGTGATAGATGTAATGAATTGCAGGACATTCTTGATTCCACCTTAAAAGAGTCTAAAAAATGATGAATGAGCTTAAGAGACTCACTATGGAAATCAAATACTGGAAACTCAAACATGAAGTATGTGAAAATGAAAAGGACGCACTTCAAGAAGAGTTTGAGGAATTGCAAATGCAGCTTAACAGCTTACGCAAATCCACCAGTCACAGTTCTGTTAGGTCAAACCAGACGACTTACAAGTAAAGGAACCAATAAAAACTAAATCGACCATTCGGTCGAACCAGTCGACTCACAAGTCAACTGGAACGGAATCAGTTAATCTCATAATAGCTAGTTCCAATGCTTATGAAAGACCTGAAAACAGATCTTTGGCTAAATGTCACTACTGTAATAAAAGTGGGCATAAATATTCTGGTTGTCAATTTCGTAAACATCATATGTCTGGATGGGTTTGGAAACCTAAAACTTCTGAATCCAGTAACACTAACTCTCTAGGACCCAAGAAAGCTTGGGTACCTAAAAGAAAGTAATTATAATGTATTGCAGGAACACCTCAGAATAAGTCGCAAAGGAAAATGGTACCTAAATAATGTGTGTTCCAATCACATGATAGGTGACAAAAATCTTTTTAAGAAGGTTACGAATATTGATAGAGGAAGCGTCAAATTTGGAGATGATTCAAGAGGCAAAATAGTTGGAACTGGAACTATTCCTTTCAACAACAACTGTGATATTACTGAGGTATATCTAGTTGATGGACTAAACTACAACCTCCTAAGTATAAGTCAACTCTATGACTAAGGATATGAGGTAAAGTTTAAGAGAACAGGCTGTGCCATAGAAGACGAATCAGGTAAAATAGTTCTTCCTGGAAAAAGGTACGGAAATGTTTACATACATGATGGATTTGAAAATATAGATGGTCACATTTGCCTAAATTCTATATCTTATGATCCCTGGTTGTGGAATAGAAGACTAGGATTAGTTATTGGCTTACCTAAACTGAACTTCTCTAGAACTCATATTGGTGATGCATGTCAGATGGGTAAGCAAACTAGAAACTCTTTAAAAAACAAAGACACGGTATCTACTTCAAAACTGTTGCAATTACTTTATATAGACTTATTTGGACATACTAGAACTGCTAGCATAGGAGGCAAGAAATATGCTTTTGTTATTGTTGATGACTCTTCACGTTTTACTTGGGTTATTTTCTTATCTCATAAAGATGAAGCCTTAAAATTTTTTGAAGCTTTCTGCAAAAGGATTGAAAGAGAAAAGGGCTATCTGATCTCAAAAATCCAAAGCGATCATGGAGGCGAGTTTGAAAGTAAAGCATTTGAAGATTTCTGTAACGATCAAGGTTACACTCACAACTTCTCCGCACCCCCTTCACCACAGCAAAATGGAGTTGTGGAAAGAAAGAACAGAACACTTCAAGACATGGCAAGAACCACGCTATTAGAACATTCACTCCCAAATCATTTATGGGTTGAAGGTGTGAGTACTGCATGTCACATTCTCAACCGTTGTCTCATAAGGTCTATTCTGAAAAAGACTCCCTATGAACTCTGGAAAGGTAAACGCCCAAATATTAGTTATTTTCATCCATTTGGAAGCAAGTTCTTCATTCATAACAATGGTAATGATAATCTTGTAAAATTTGATCCAAGAAGTGATGAAGGTATTTTTCTTGGTTATTCATTAAATAGCAGATCATCCAGAGTCTTTAATAAACGTACTTTATTCGTAGAAGAATCTGTTCATGTTATATTCGATGAAAATAATCCCTTGGTCGAGAAAGGCATTAATGCAGGTAACGAAGATCAAAATCAAGAAGTTCAGGACAAAGGAAAATCACAGGAGTCAACTAATCCTGCAGATGTGGTTGAGTCGATTGAACAAGTTAGCAATTACACTCCAGAACAACGTAGGGAGTCGGCTACAAGCACTGTTTGACTAAATGAATGGAGAAATGAAATTGAATATCCACACAAATATATCATAGGAGATCTACACGAAGGGATGAAAACCAGGGCTTCCCTTAAAAAGAAAGCAAATATTGCTTTGATATCTCAAATATAGCCAAAAAAGGTAGAGGAAACTTTGAAGGACTCAAGCTGGGTGAAAGCCATGCAAGAAGAACTAGATCAATTCAGCAAGAGTCAAGTATGGAATCTGATACCCTGACCTGAAAATGTATCCGTCATTAGAACAAAATGGGTGTTCAGGAACAAACTGAACGAATAAGGACAAGTCATAAGGAACAAAGCCAGATTAGTTGCTCCAGGCTATTCACAGCAAGAAGGAGTCGACTACGATAAAACCTTTGCCCCAGTAGCTAGATTAGAGTCTATGCGAATCCTGTTAGCTTATGCATCATTTAAGGGATTCATATTGTTTCAAATGGATGTCAAAAGCGCTTTTCTGAATGGATTCATCGAAGAGGAAGTTTTTGTAAAACAACCTCCAGGCTGTGAAGACCCAAAATTAAATTATCATGTGTACAAGCTTACTAAGGCCTTATATGGACTGAAACAGGCTCCACATGCTTGGTATGACAGGTTAAGTACCTTTCTTGTTGATCATGGGTCCACCAGAGGTAAAGTTCATACTACTCTATTCATTAAATGATCAACAGAAAGTAATCTTATCATTCAAATTTATGTTGATGACATTATCTTTCGTAGTGCTAACTCTCTTATGTGCAAGGAATTTGCAAACCTCATGCAAAGTGAATTCGAAATGAGCATGATGGGTGAACTCACATTTTTCCTTGGGCTTCAAATTCATCAATCTAAAGAAGGAACCTTCATCTGTCAAACTAAATATACAAAGGAGTTTATCCAAAAATTTGGCATGAGCAATGCAAAATCAATTGGCACTCCCATGAGTCCGGCTACAAATTTGGATACGGACGAATAGGGTACTCCAGTTGATGAAACAAAATACAGAGGAATGATTGGATCACTACTGTATCTGACCGCAAGTCGACCGGATATTATGTTCAGTGTTTGTAAATGTGCCAGGTTTCAGTCGGCTCCCAAGGAGTCACATCTAACTGCTGTAAAAAGAATTATTCGATATCTTATTGGCACAGTATCTTATGTATTATGGTATCCTCGCTCTAACTCATTTAAATTAGAAGGTTTCTTAGATGCAGAATTAGCAGGTGATAAAGAAGACAGGAAAAACATGAGTGGCATGTGTCAATTACTAGGAAAGGCTTTAATATCCTGGAACAGTAAAAAGCAAGCATCAGTCACCTTGTCCACTACTGAAGCTGAGTACATTACCATTGGTCAATGTTGTGCAAAACTCCTATGGATGTCCCATCAATTGGGTGACTATTAACTTTCTTTCAAACCTATACAAATCTTTTGTGATAATTCTAGTGCAATTTGTCTCTCTAAAAATCCTGTGCATCATTCTAGAACAAATCATATATACATTAAACATCATTTTATTAGAGTCCATGTTCTTAAAGGTGACATAGAATTATCTTTTGTCGGCACTTCTACCCAATTAGTTGATATTTTTACTTAACCATTGTTGGAAGAAAGATTTTGTTCTTTGAGAAAATTACTTGGCATCATTTGTTTTTCAAAAAACTCTTAAGACCGAAGTGTTATTTTTTTCAAAAACTTGTCATAATTACTCCTTTCCAGTGCACTAATTATGCAATCAGTTTTTCCCTCTCTTTCTTTGTTTCCCGTCAGTTTGCAGTCGAAGTTGGAAAGCCAATTATCACGTCGCTTCGACTGACACTCTTTCCTTTTCTATACTCAACCGTCAAATCTCTTCTCTTTAAGCTAAGCCTTTTTCGGTCCCTTTCATCTCCACCTTCTTTCTTCAACCTGTACCAATCCTCTCTTCTTCCATGGCAAAATCTTCCAAAAACCCCTCTGCTTCCACCAGAAAAAGTACCCGCTTCAAGGCAAAACCCTCTTCCGCGCCTCTTGAGCAAATAGACTTGGGGTCCGATCGTTTTGAGGGATGTGTCTCTTTTCAAGGAGCGTACTCTGAACACGCTCAACTTTTAGGAGAAAAAGCCGCTGGTAAGCATCCCATGGAGGAACCTCCTGCCTCTTCCACTCCAAAGAAATCAAAGTTTGATTTCTCTGCCTCATTCGATTCCGACCTAAATTTCTGGGAGTCCCCAAATAGGGATTTATTTATCTCTCTCAAGGACAAGCCCATCGCCCATGGAATAGTTGTGAATATGGATGATGTGGAGTCCCTCAACTGCAAGTTAAAGGATCTTTTCATGTATCAAGGGTGGAAAAAATTTCTCTCTATTTCTTTGCCTAAAGTGAATGAACCCCTTGTCCGTATGTTTTATGCTAATCTTCGCTATAGAAAACCTGATAGGTTTGAAACTCTTGTTCTTGGTAAGCGCATTATTCTTGATTGTGGTCTATTCAATTCTCTTTTCCTCTATCGCTGCTCTAGTTTCCCTACCCTCTTTAAGAATGTCTGGCATGAGAATTTTGAAATCACCTTTAAACAAGCTAAACAGTGTATTGCTGAAAATCCGTCTGATACTCTTCCCAATCAATTAGGGCCTAGTGCTGTGAGCTTTGAAACTAGGGTTCTTTCCCACATTGTTGCAACCACTCTTCTCCCCAAAACTGGTTCCTTCTCAACCCTCTCTCAAAGGGACACCTTCTTTATCTACTCTCTCATCTCCAAACTCAAAATCAAGCTATCCTCCTGGGCCATAAACTTTATGATTGAGAATGCTGAAGATCCAACCAGTCTTCCTTTCGGTATGGCCATCACCTACATTCTGGAAGCTCATCAAATTCCGCTTTCAGACTACCCCTTTGTTCATGTCTCCAAGCGCTACAACTCTAGAGCTTTCTCTAGTATGGTGTATATGAATGCCAAGGGTGCCTGGGTTAAGAAGGGTGAAAGTGATGCGGCGCAAACTCCTATGGAAACCAAGCCTTCGTCTGCTGTTCTGCCCTCTTTCATTCCTGCTGACCTACGTGAAAAGCTCAGCTCTATTGACTCCTAACTATTAGATATCAAGACTCTTCTGTCCTCCACACAGTCGACTGTGGATACTATTCATGCTATTTCAAAGGAAGCATGGTTAGATGTGTCTAAAATCAGGGTGGCTATGCAAAGGGTAAGGGAGAATGTGGTTAAAGCCTTCAAGGAGGTGCACGACAAGCTGGATGGAATGAGCACTACGGCCAACACCAGCTTTGAACAATTGAAGGAGGCGATTTGCAACACTCTTACTTACTTTCTGCGTCGTTGAAATGGATATGGTTTTCAAAAAAAAAAAATTCTCTCTTAAAACTTGTTTTGGCTGTGATTGAGTTGTGCCCGCGGATGTTTTTTATTCTTTTGCTTCTGTGGATAATATTTTTTTTGCTACTATTTGCTAATCCCTCTTTGCTGATGTCAAAAAGGGGAAGAATATATATCTTCTGGATTGTTAATGGTTTATGTGCAGGTTCAAGTCGGCTATGCATACATAGGGTCCATTATGTATTCTTTATTTGTTATACAGGTTAAGTCGACTATGCGACATGCATAGACAGTACCTCTTATTCTTTGAACATGTTAACTCAACTATGCTGCCCATGCATAGACAAGACGATATAGGTACAATCGACTGCACACATTGAGGGGGACATCAAGTTCAGTTGACTACACACATTGAAGGGGAGCCAAGTTGGCTAGTACTAAATAGGGAAGTCAACTGTTGTTTACATCCTTACATTTATGTATATTATTTTGCCATCATCAAAAAGGGGGAGATTCTTAGATAATATTTTAATGATGCAATTAATATGCATATGCAGGAGTTCAAAGAAGTAAAAAGGAATTATTGGAACGACTATGTCGAACAAGGAAGGAAATTATTCAGAAGGGAAGCTGACTGACATACTTACGATGTACAAGGAAAGAAACTATACTACATCAGCAAATCAGTATTAACTCCATAATTTTGGGAAATCAAATCTGCCATAATGGAATAAAGATTCAACACAATATGTGATTGATGAGTCAAATCAAATCACTGAAGAACTATTAAAGCTAGAAGATCCGGACATCGGTCAAGATTAGAAGGTCCAACAATCAAAAAAGAATCGTGTCAAACCCGTTATCTGCCGAAGGAAAAGATCTAAAGAGAAGCAATAATTAGCTCTTTATTATTGGAAAGAATCAAATCTTTCAAGGATTAAAACCCGTGGGTTGAAAAGCCTTCACCATTCATCCTTGTATAAATTTGCAGTGTAACTCCATCCTTAGTATACTTTGATCAAACCAAAATAACTCTCTTCATTCTACTGCAAACAAGCATAGTAGCCTATATAGATCTGTTGTGTAACAAGTCAGGGATAGAAAGAGGGCATACAACTGGTGAGGCATTACATCAAATGAGTGCTAGAGAAAAAGAGTGGCATACATCAAATCTGTACTCGAAAGAAAACTTATTCACTTAAAGAGATATCCCTTGCAACCCAAGGGGACTGGATTAGGATTCACATTGAATCCGAACCAGTACAAAAATTCCCGATGTCTTTAAATTCTGCATTTACTTTCTGCTTATTAGCTCGAATTACTATATCCGCAAGATTGCCATATTTAGTCGACTACTTAACTTTTAAGTCAACTTATTAACGATTAACTTTAATTATCTACAATTCACCCTCCCTCCCTCTTGTACTTTCACATTCTGTCTCCAGCACTTTTCGCACCTGCGGTCCTATGACCGCTTCTGCGATTTCGCAGGTGCGGTCCAAATGTCGCTTCTTTGGTTCCCCAACAGCCCTCTTTTTTTGCTTCTGCGACCTATCTTCCGCAGATGCGGTCCTGCTTCTGTGGAACCCTCACCGCATCTGCGGTCCTTTTCCTCCTGACCAAAATTCGCTTCTGCGCTCCACCCCCCATAGGTGCGGTCCCGCATCAGCGAAAATATGACCGCTTATGCGGTCCCAGCTCCCTTTAACTCCAACCACGTATGCGGTTCCCTTCCCCACTTCTGCGGTTAACCCACCGCCGAAGCGGTTACACTAGCAACCACACCCTTCAGCTATCCAAAATTCCAAATTTCGATCCGTTAGTCACTCAGAATCCACCCGAGGCCCCCGATACCTCAACCAAACCTACCAACCAATCACAAAATATGTTACGAACTTGCTCGATGCCTCAAATCCAAACTTAATGAACTTTAGAATTTAAAACTTTTATTTTCTATATTTAAACCTACCAAATCACGTACAATTGACCTCAAATTTTGCACACTAGTTACATTTGACATTACGGACCTGCTCTAACTTTCAGAATTGGATTCTGACCCCGATATCAAAAACTCCACTTCCGATCAAATTTCTCAAAAACCTTCAAATTTCTATCTTTAGCTAAATGGCTCCAAAATGACCTACCGACCTCTGAATTCACTTTTGATCGTGCTCCCAACTCTGGAATCACCATACGGAGCTGCTCCCAGACTCAGAATCCGAAACAGACATCAATATCACTGAAATGAACCTCAACCCAAACTTATGAAACTTCTTTCAAAATGCTACTTTCCACAATAGGTGCCAAAACGCTCATGGGTCATCCAAAACCCGATCCAGGCATACGACCAATTCCAAAATCATCATAATAACCTATTGGGACCTTCAGAATCCGATTCTGAGGTTGTTTACTAAAAATTCCAATTCTAGTTAATTCTTTCGACTTTAAGCTTTCAAAATGAGAATTCTCTTTCCAAATCAACTCTGAACTTCTCAAAACTTAATTATGACCACGCGTACAAGTCATAATACCTTATATGAAGTTGTACATGGCCTTAAACTACTGAACGACGTGCTAGCGCTCATAACAACCGGTCGGGTCGTTACAGGTGCCCCAACTGTAAGTAGGTTAATTATGAGCACCAGAGACCCGATGGGTTGGTTCGAGCAGGGTGAGGCTAGATTATTGGGCACAAAATTTGTTTAGGATGCTTTGGAAAAGATTAAAGTGATTTAGGATAGACTCTGTATAGCCTCGTCAGACAGAAGAGTTATGCGGATCGAAAAGTTCATGGTATATTTCGCCTATGAAGGGCATTATAATATTTGGGAAGAAAGGGAAGCTGAATCTGAGGTTTATTGGATCTTTTGAAATATTGAGGCGTGTTGGGAAGGTTGCTTTTGAGCTTGCCTTACCTCCCAGCTTAGCAAAAGTTCATCCGGTATTTCATGTTTCCATGCTCCAGAGGTATCACGATGATCCATCGCACATGTTAGATTTCAGTTCAGTCTAGTTGGACAAGGATCTATGCTATGTTGAGGAGCCAGTGGCAATATTGGACAGGCAGGTTAAAAAGCTGAGGTCAAAGAACATTGTATCAGTGAAGGCTCGATGGTGGGGTCAGCCGGTCGAGGAGGCGACCTGGGAGACTGAGCAGGATATGCGCAGTCGTTACCCTCATCTTTTCACAACTTTAGGCATGTCTCTATGCTCGTTCAAGGACAAACGAATGTTTAACTGTAGGAGGATATGACGACCTGGCTGATCCTCTTAAGAATTAACACCCCGATCCCCTATTAACTGCTTTCCCCAAGTTTATTTTTGCTATTTTGAATTGCCAGGATGTTAGGTTTTGAATATCGGAGAGTTTTGGGACACTTAGTCCCTAAATGAGAGCTTAAGTCTTAGAAAGTTGACCGTAGTCGAAACAATATGAAGACAGTCTCAGAATGGAAATCTGATGGTTCCATTAGCTTCTTTAGGTCATTTCGGACATAGGGGTGTGATCCGATTGTGTTTTGGAGGCTCGTAGCTAATTTAGGCTTGAAATGCTGAAAGTTGAATTTTTAAAGTTTCCGGTTTGATAGTGATAGTTTGATTCGAGGGTTGGAATAGAATTTCGAGAGTTGCTGTAGTTCCATTATGTCATTTGGGATGTGTGTGTAAAATTTTAGGTCATTCAGACGTGTTTTGGTTAGGTTTTTTATCGAGAGTGTATTTTGAGGAAAATTGGAGGTCTTAGGATTAAATCCTTGATTAATTCGAGTTCTGACGTTGTTTTATATGGTTTAAGGATTGGTACAAGTTTGAATGATGTTATGGCATATGTCCGTAGGTTTGGTTGAGGCCCCGGGGGCTTCAGGTGTGTTTCAGATGCTCAACGGGGCATTTTGGAATTGTTTAAAATTGCAAAATTTCCTTCAGCTATTGCAGACACTTTTCCTCTTTGCAATTGCGTCCTTCTCCACGCGTTCGCATAGAGTAATTCAGGAGGAGGACCATTTACCTCTTCGCGTTCGTGTTCAGTTCTCCCGCATTCATGAAGCTTTGGTATTTTCCTTCTTCACGTTCGCATCCCAGCCCTCGCGTTCACGTAGTAATTATTTGACGCTGAGGGTTGTGGCTAAATTCCTCATCGCGTTCGCATGCCTTCGATACTGTTCGCGTAGCCTTACACTATTCGCCCTTCGTGTTCATGTTTCCTACTTCACGTTCGCGAAGAGCATTTTTCTGGGCAACAATAATTTTTCTTCCGCGTTCGCGAAGCATAATTGAGCAGCCTTCATTTTCATCTTCGCGAATGCGAGACTTCCTCCCCATTCGCGATGCATTAAATACCTAGACGGAATGCTAAGTTCTAAAAATGGGCCTTCGTCCCATTTTCCATTTTTGACAATCTAGAGCTCGGGGAGAGGTGATTTTTATGCGATTTTCAGAGAGAACAATAGGGTAAGTGTTCTTAACTTAATTTTGGTTAGATTACTCCAATCTATTACTAGTTTTGGCATTTAATCTGTGAATTTTGTTGGAAAAGTTTAGAAAACCCTCTAGGATAGAATTACGGATTTGAGGGTCGGAATGCTATGGGATTTGGATAATTTTGGTATGGTTAGACCTGTGAGAGTGTGAGGTTTCTGGAAATATAAATTTTACGCGATTTTAAGATGTGGGCCTGAGGGGCGTTTTGGTCATTTTACATAATTTCGCGTATTAGCTTAGAATCTAATTGTAGAATCAGTTACTTGAAGTATTATTTATGATTTTCAATTTAATTTAATAGATTTGGGCCATTTGGAGTCAGATACTCGTGGGAAGAGGATGATATCAGGTTGACTTGCACTTGTTCGAGGTAAGTGTCTTGTCTAACCTTATGTTGGGGACTCTCCCCTTAGGATTGATATTGTGGTAATTCAAATGCTCTTTACGTGAGGTGACGAGTGCGTACTTGTGCTAATTATTGAAAATCCTATTTTTATTAAAAATAGCCAAAAATTGTATCTTTTTCTTTTCTTGTTTATTTTACTTGGAAATTAAGTCTGCTGTTAATCTATGGAAGCATGTTTAATTGACTTAATTTATTTACTTGCTCAAAATGCCTTATTTGGATTCTGTGCAGCAGGCTACGCTAGGCTATTTATTTGCCTTATTGTGAAGTCGATATTTTATGAGTATTATTTTATTGTTGTGTATTTACATTGGTATTATGGGAGCTCCCCCTTGTTTGTTTACTTTGGGACTACGGGTTAGATTCCAGAGAGATCCCCCTGCACAGTTACAAGGAACTACGGGAATGCACCCGATAGATTCCTCCAGTACTGGGTATTTATATTTGGGACTATGAGTTAGATTCCTAGGAGATCCCCTTGTACAATGATAGTTGGACTATGGGACGGTATCTTGGGAGATCCACTGGACAGATGAAAAGAAAATGGGACTCAAGACGGTATCCTGGAGATCCCCGATTGGTATTATTGGTACTGAATTGTATTTCATCCAGTGTTTACATTGTTTTTGCGTTGTTCTATGAACTTGTTGTTGTTCTCTTTACACTGTGCTATATTACTGATGTTCGCACTTACTTATACTGCTCATTTCCACACTATTGGATTATATCTTGTATTTAATCTCAGTAGGACCCTGACCTTCCTCGTCGCTACCCAACGAGGTTAGCCTTGGAACTTACTGAGTACCGCTGTGGTGTACTCATCCTTTTCATGCGCATGTTTTTCATGTGTAGATCCAGGTACCACTATTCAGACTTATCATCCTTGAGGCGAGGTCACTCTACGGGACTTCGAGGTATATCTGCCGTATCCGTAGACCGAGGAGTCTCTATCTATTCCTGCATTTAGTATTTAGCCCTTCTGTACTGCTGTTCTTGTTAGACATTTTGGAGATTAGAGCTATGTAGTATTTTCTTAGCTTGTGGAACCATGAGTTTCCGGGTTTTGGGATAGTGTATCAGAATTCGAAGTTGTGTTTATATGCCAAGCGACATTTACATATTGTTCCATTCAGTTATTTTGACTTTTGTCTATTTAATTCCACAAGTTTAGATTATTTTCTGCATTGTTAGGCTTACCTAGTCATAGGGACTAGGTGTCGTCACGATAGTTCACGGAGGGCGAACTGGGGTCGTGACACAATCACTTAAGCTTTACCATCACATATAATAGTTCCTTCATCATTTATAGAGTATGTATGAATGTTGAAGCATTTTTAAGCATGTGCCTTGACCAGCCATTATGCAAATTTTATTTATCCCTTTTTATGCCAGGACTCAGAATTCCTGCAAAATAGATTAATTTATTTTTGGTACCCGAATCTTTTTGGGTCCTTCATGGTTAGTAGATTGAATAGTTCGAGATGCATGTAATTGTTTTGGTCTCCAAACATATTTTTATCTAACATACCTTTTGGCATAATTACATGCAAATATTTTATGTCCAAAATTTTCACAATAGTGTCATGTAATATGAAAATAAGAGTGTTTACCAGTAGCTGCCTTATTAGTTGACTTGGAGCTTTCCTCGGTCAACTTGTTCAAAGTAGGACATTTACCAGTAGATCCCTTTTCAGTCGACTCATAGCTGTTAAGCTAAGGAGACGACTTTGATCGATCAAAGTAGCAGCTGGGGGATTTGTGCAAGCTGCTAATTTATTTGCGAAGCTTAAGATTTTCTTCTTGAAGTAATTTGTTCTCCACCAGATATTCTTTAAGCTGAATATCCCAATCATTCTTTTCAATTTTCAACTTGTTGTATTCTTCAAGTTGGATCTCCCAATCTTTCTTCTCATGTGTCAACTTCTTATATTCTTCAAGTTGGATCTCCACATTCTTCTTCTCCTTCCTCAACTTATGATATTCATTTAGAACTTTCTTACAATTCTTGAGAACCAATTCCATATCATCCTGCAATTCATCACAGTTATCACAATACGTAATAGGAGTGTGTCATACCTTGTTAATTTCTCCCATTGCCATGAAACATTGATTCTCCATTCAGTCGTGATTGTTGTCTTCTTCGGATTCATCCTCGTCGCTCCATGATTTGTGATTATTTTTCTTGAGATCACAATCCAGAATAGCAGTAAAGCACACCTCGTCTGTTTTCCCTCTTTTCTTAGGACATATATTTGTCATTTCTTATTGATCATCCCTTCTTGATCATCCTCGTCGCTCCAAGTTGAGATTCTATGATTTTTCTTCTTGAGGCTGGGACATTTTAATTTCATATGTCCAGGTTTACCATATTTATAGCAGCATATGTTCTCTTGTTGTTGAACCTCATTCTTCCAATTATTTTGATGATTCTGGATGGATTGAGATTTTCTATTATGCTTCTTTCTACTCTTCCTTTTTCTTGTCATGTGTATCACGGCCATGTCTTCTCAATTTTCACCATTTTTGGATTCTTCATGAGTTGACGTGGATTCAATTTTCTTTACTTTGTTGGCGTCCCCGTGGATATTTTCCAATTTGTCCCATATATCTTTAGCAATCTCACAGGTGGATATTTTCTCATACTCTTCTTCACTAACTGCACAATAGAGCATGTTGATTACTCTAGCATTTGTTTGCATAATATCCAACTGTTCTTTTGTATAGGCAAATATGGATTCCCTTTTTACATGCTTCTTTCCATCATTGTAATTCGGAATAGGTCTTGGTCCATTCTGAATAACTAGCCAGGCTCGATAATCTATTTATTGGACATAAGCCTTCATTCTTTTTTTCCAATGGTGAGACCCCGTAAAATTTTTGGACTCAGAGCCTAGTAACTTATGGTATCGACTCTGAATATGTGTTAGGAATGGGCGCGGTTCGGACCCTTGGTAGTGATCTAAGCTTTTAAAAATCAAAAGAATCAAGTTTCCAGAAATTGTCATTTATGCGGTCCAGAATGCGGTCGCAGATCAGCTATGCAGACTGCATTCTTGCTGCAGAGTGAAACAGTACATTGTTCAAAATTGATGTTGAAAATGTGGTACATTATGTGATCGCATAATCAATATGCGGACCGCATAATCATCGCATAAAATCCTCAAGGATTTGTAGGGTTCAATTCTGCGGTTCAAAGTGCGACCGCATAACAGGAATGCAGACCGCATTCCTGTCGCAGACAGGAACAGACCTTCTGAGTTTTGAGGGCATTTCTGCAGTCCACTCTGCGGACCGCATTTTAGTTCTGCGATCGCAGAACGCGACCGTAGATCTTGCCGGGCTTCTATTTTTCCAAATTTTAAAACCCATCCCTTTTTTTATAAAACACCCCAACTCCCCTCATTGTAGGACATGACTGATCAAATTAAGAGAGAGGAAGAGAGGTTCTTGAGAGAGAAACTCAGCTTCTCCAAAATATTGTTCTTCAAAGCTATCCGGGCCGGGGAAATTCAAGCTTATCTTCATACCCCTTTCCCTACAGGTAAAATTCCTAACTTTTCCCATTGAAATTCTGTTTTAAATTAATGGGGGGAGTCTCATGCGTAGGTTTTTGAAAATAATTGTCGAACTCATTCACGCATGCCTTTCTATAACCTAAAACCTAGTGAGAATAATGGGGTGGGGGCAAAGACTTATGCAAAGAAAGGGTTAGTGGCCTAAATATGTTCGGGCAATGATTGTGAACCTTGAATTCTAAGCTATGTGTATTAATTTGTGCACTATATTGATGTTGCTAGATTTCGGTAAATTTGAAGTAAGAATTAAAAAGGAATTCGGCTCCAGGTATGTATGGCTAACTTTGAACTTGGTAAAATCACCTTGTTTGGGTATTC
>MU785610.1:8800-31651 GCA_026770625.1 Nicotiana glauca
GGTCTCATATGTGGATGTCAGTTGAGCAATGAACCGGCTGATATAGTTTAATCTACCCAACAAGCTCATCACATCTTTTTTGGTTCTCGGAGGAGGCAAATCCCAGATAGACTTTATCTTTGTTGGGTCTAACTCGATACCTCTCCTGCTGACTATAAAGCCCAAAAGTTTACCAGATGGGACCCCAAATGCACATTTGGCAGGGGTCAACTTTAGATCATACTTGCGCAACCGTTTAAAGAATTTCCTCAAATCTTGAACATGATCATCCCGGGTTCGGGACTTGATGATCACGTCGTCCACATATACCTCTATTTCCTGATGCATCATATCATGGAAAATGGCGGGCCCTCATGTAGGTAGCCCCAGCATTCTTCAAACCAAACGGCATGACTCTATAACAATATGTACCCCAGGGTGTGGTAAAGGCTGTCTTTTTGGCATCTTCTTCATCCATCAATACCTGGTGATATCCAGCGTAACAATCCATGAAGGATTGTATCTCATGTTTGGCGCAGTTATCAACAAGGATGTGGATGTTGGGCAAAGGGAAATTGTCTTTAGGACTTGCCTTGTTCAAATCTCTATAATCCACACACACCCGGGTCTTCCCGTCTTTCTTCGGAACTGCAACTACATTAGCCAACCATGTAGTATATTGGACCACTTGGATTACCCCTGTTTTCAACTGTTTTGTGATTTCTTCCTTGATCTTATCACTGATGTCAGTTTTAAACTTTCTTTGCCTTTGCTTGACCGGAGGGCAATTGGGGTAAGTTGGCAATTTATGAACTACCAGATCAACACTTACCCCTGGCATGTCGTCGTACGACCAAGCAAACACATCTTTGAACTCAAACAAGAGTTGGATTATTGCATCCCGGGTTTTCTCGTCTGTGTGAATGCTTATCTTGGTTTCCCGGATTTCTTCAGAAGTCCCCAAGTTAAATGGCTCAGTATCATTCAAGTTTGGCTTAGGCTTATTCTCAAATTGTTCCAATTCTCGATTTATTTCCCTAAAAGCCTCTTCTTCATCATATTCAAGTTCTTGGTTCATTATTTCACAATTAGACAGCGTGTTTGGATATGGGCATGAAGTCCGCAAGCATGTCATGTCATTTAAAGCCGCATTATTAGAACTGAAAAGAAAAAATAAAAGAGGAAAAATAGCAAAAATCAGAAGAAAAAAAAATAAAGAAAATAAACGATGAAATATTGATTTCATTTCTTGGAATTGGGGAAATAACAGGGTTTACATTCAGGAAATTGAAAATAGGAAACTAAAGAAAACATTCGAGTTACACCTTGGGATAACTCGTAATGCAGGAAAAGTGGCAGGACTAGTCTACCAGGACTCCCTCCTAATTGGGAACTTTCGTGCTTGGCGACCATTTTGTGGCTTTCCTTCTGTCTCGGCAATTGCAGCAATGGCCTTCAGTATCGGATCACATTTCTCAGCTTCACAAATCATTCCGACCATAAGCTCTTTCAGTATGTACCTCTTTCCTTTTATTTTATTTTATATTTTTTTTAATAATTTTTTTTTCACTCTTTTTTTTCGCTCTTTTTTTCACTTTGATTTTTTTTTTTTTTTTTTTTCGCCGCTCTTTTTTTTTTGGAACCCCTTTTTTTTTTCTTTTTTTCTTTTTTTTTTGGTTTGTTTCTGCTGCTCTTTTTTTTGTCGCTCTCTTTTCTTTTTCTTTTTTTCTTTTTTTTTTGGTTTGTTTCTGCTGCTCTTTTTTTTGTCGCTCTCTTTTCTTTTTCTTTTTTTCTTTTTTTTTTGGTTTGTTTCTGCTGCTCTTTTTTTTGTCGCTCTCTTTTCTTTTTCTTTTTTTCTTTTTTTTTTGGTTTGTTTCTGCTGCTCTTTTTTTTGTCGCTCTCTTTTCTTTTTCTTTTTTTCTTTTTTTTTTGGTTTGTTTCTGCTGCTCTTTTTTTTGTCGCTCTCTTTTCTTTTTCTTTTTTTCTTTTTTTTTTGGTTTGTTTCTGCTGCTCTTTTTTTTGTCGCTCTCTTTTCTTTTTCTTTTTTTCTTTTTTTTTTGGTTTGTTTCTGCTGCTCTTTTTTTTGTCGCTCTCTTTTCTTTTTCTTTTTTTCTTTTTTTTTTGGTTTGTTTCTGCTGCTCTTTTTTTTGTCGCTCTCTTTTCTTTTTCTTTTTTTCTTTTTTTTTTGGTTTGTTTCTGCTGCTCTTTTTTTTGTCGCTCTCTTTTCTTTTTCTTTTTTTCTTTTTTTTTTGGTTTGTTTCTGCTGCTCTTTTTTTTGTCGCTCTCTTTTCTTTTTCTTTTTTTCTTTTTTTTTTGGTTTGTTTCTGCTGCTCTTTTTTTTGTCGCTCTCTTTTCTTTTTCTTTTTTTCTTTTTTTTTTGGTTTGTTTCTGCTGCTCTTTTTTTTGTCGCTCTCTTTTCTTTTTCTTTTTTTCTTTTTTTTTTGGTTTGTTTCTGCTGCTCTTTTTTTTGTCGCTCTCTTTTCTTTTTCTTTTTTTCTTTTTTTTTTGGTTTGTTTCTGCTGCTCTTTTTTTTGTCGCTCTCTTTTCTTTTTCTTTTTTTCTTTTTTTTTTGGTTTGTTTCTGCTGCTCTTTTTTTTGTCGCTCTCTTTTCTTTTTCTTTTTTTCTTTTTTTTTTGGTTTGTTTCTGCTGCTCTTTTTTTTGTCGCTCTCTTTTCTTTTTCTTTTTTTCTTTTTTTTTTGGTTTGTTTCTGCTGCTCTTTTTTTTGTCGCTCTCTTTTCTTTTTCTTTTTTTCTTTTTTTTTTGGTTTGTTTCTGCTGCTCTTTTTTTTGTCGCTCTCTTTTCTTTTTCTTTTTTTCTTTTTTTTTTGGTTTGTTTCTGCTGCTCTTTTTTTTGTCGCTCTCTTTTCTTTTTCTTTTTTTCTTTTTTTTTTGGTTTGTTTCTGCTGCTCTTTTTTTTGTCGCTCTCTTTTCTTTTTCTTTTTTTCTTTTTTTTTTGGTTTGTTTCTGCTGCTCTTTTTTTTGTCGCTCTCTTTTCTTTTTCTTTTTTTCTTTTTTTTTTGGTTTGTTTCTGCTGCTCTTTTTTTTGTCGCTCTCTTTTCTTTTTCTTTTTTTCTTTTTTTTTTGGTTTGTTTCTGCTGCTCTTTTTTTTGTCGCTCTCTTTTCTTTTTCTTTTTTTCTTTTTTTTTTGGTTTGTTTCTGCTGCTCTTTTTTTTGTCGCTCTCTTTTCTTTTTCTTTTTTTCTTTTTTTTTTGGTTTGTTTCTGCTGCTCTTTTTTTTGTCGCTCTCTTTTCTCTTTCTTTTCTTTCACATTATTTTTCTCTCAGTTTATTTATGACTATGATCGAATCCGATGGGGATTGCCTACGTATCATGACCCCGCATGAATCAAATCTTGCGTAGTTCGGGAAGATTGGGAATTGAGTAAACTAACATTTTTTTTCTTTTTATAAAACTCAGACCATGAAAGCTTTAAGGCCAAAGAAAAAAAAAATTTGAATTTTTTTTTTTTGGAATTTTCTAAAAAGAATGCTTTAAAAGAAGAAAGGATTTATCTTTTTTTGATTATTTTTGAAAGAAAGGCTTCTAAATATTCCTTTTCTTTTGATTTGAAGTTCGGAAATTTTAAAAGTAAAAAGAAAATATTTTTGCTTGATATTTCATTTGTTTTATCTTTTCCTAAGGAAGAAAGAAAATATATTTAATAATTGTTTTTTGAATTTTGGATGTTGCCTCTTAATTTTCGAAATAGGAACTTTTAAGAAAAATATTTTAAATTTTTTGAGTTTTTGATTATTTAAAAAAGTACTTCTAAAGAAAAGCAAAAATATATTTTTTTCGACTCAAATTTTGTTTTCAAAATTTTTTTTTATTGACATTTACAAAAGAAAGATATCTAAGGAGTATTTTTTTTGGATTTTCGTTTCTGATTTTTTTTTTTTTTGGAAAAATACTTCAAAATGAAGTAAACCTGTATTTTTAGATTTTAATTTTTAATTATTTTTCGGATGAAAGATATTAGAAAGAAAGAAAACATTTATATTTTTTTGTTTAAAACTACTTTTTTTAATTTTCTAAGGAAAGTCTTTTAAAGGAGGAAGTAAAGGAAAATATTTTTGAATTTTTGAAAATTGGGGTCGGAACCGATGAGGTTTGACTACGTATATCACAGCCGGTGAGAATCAGAACCGCGTAGTTCGGTCAGATTAGACGAACTATTTTTTTTTGAAGACAAGCTTTTTCTTTTTCTTTTCAACAACGTATTTTCTGACCAAATAATTTGAAAACAAGAAGAACAAAATGAAGACTCTTTTTTTTTCTTTTTTTTTTGCTACTTTAAAATGATAAAATATTTTTTCTTTTTTCTCAATTTTCTCAAAATTTTGGCAGAGTTCCGACAGTATTTGGGCACCAGTATGCTATTAACTCTCTATACTGCTATTTCTCTTCTCTCTTTTTCCAATATTTAAAAGCTGGTCAGCATGTAAGTCTGAAGCAAATAAATGCGTAAAACAAACAGGATGCAGCAGGATGGTCTTTTTCATTTCAGGTTACCTATCCTAGACGGACCCAACCCCTGTGTTGAGTCCCCTAAGTCAAATGCAACGTGATGCAAATAAGCATTCCTACTAGGGATCCGGCATGAAGTCAAGTTATTCTAGGTTCAAAACCTAGGTATGTGTTCTAGACCGTGTACCCGAGCGGACAACTCGAGTCGAGGAGAGGGCTACGTACCGGGGAACCGCGGGATCGTCCGGCTTTGTAACTTGTCCGACCTCTTTCTTATTTCAGGGTAAGACACTAACAGAATAGGGAGTCTCAACCAGTAAGCAACATCCCCAGAGGTGAGAAGAGAAGGGTTTCGGCACAGTTTATATATACAGTTCAGATAATATCAAAGCGGTAAAATATTTAGCACAATTAGCAGGAAAACATGTAGGAAAATCAGATAAAGCCAAACATAACAGTTATTCTAAGCTCAAATTCTTAGACCCTGAATCGGAATTATGGGTTCAAATTCCCCAGCAGAGTCGCCAGAGCTGTCACACCTCCTTTTTACGCACACCTACCCCGAAGGATAAAATGTATAGGAGAGTTTTTTCACTTTAAGTGACATTATTCGAAATGGGATTGTTTATTTATTTAGAATCGCCAGTTGGGAAAGGTTTGGGTTTTGGTGTCCCAAATCACCGGTTTATCTTGAATCCCAATCCGAGGAAAATTTTTAACTTCCTAATTGGAGTCTGCGAACCAGAAATTCTGAATAAGGAATTTTGTTGACCCGAGGGAAGGTGTTAGGCACCCCCGGATCCCGTCGTTCTAGCACGGTCGCTTAAACTGTTATAAATGGCTTAAAATCTAATTTTTAAAACATGTTATCCTATAGTGCAATTTTAAAATTATTTAGCGCTTTATTATTATTTTTTATGAGAATTACAACGTCGTGAAAATACATCTTGAACCATGTCACATCAATGTACCCGTGGCTATTAACATATTTCGACTCCGTCGGGATTTAAATTTGGGTCACATAAATGTGCACCCGAGTTTAGGGAGGTAATGTTATTAAAATACGTGCCTAAAGAGTCTAATGTGTTATTATTTTGGGGAAGGTCATGCAATTCGCTAAACGACCCATCCCGAATTCCAAAAGTTTTATTTTAACCAATTATCGAGGGCCCCGCAATTTGTGCATTTTTATTTGGCGAGGCTCGTCTCATTTATTATTTAAGGATATCCTAAAGCGACTATGGTTTTCTATTTATTTGTCTCTAAAATGAAGAAAAGTCCTAATTAATTACACGACTTAAGGTCAAACAAAAATTGAACCTGTGCAGAATTATTTGAAAAGGACTTGGGTCCAAAGCGAAACCCGACCGCTAGTTTTAAAAGACTGATTAAAGAATTTTGCCAATTTAAGTAAAAATACGTTAAAATTATTTGAAAAAAAACGCACATGTCCCCAATAGCTTGGGATTCGATAATTAGGCAACCTAAAAGAGAGCTTGCACTTTAACTTAGCAAATTGATACAATATCTGACCAGGTTTAATTCTAAGTTCTAAAGGTCACATCGGTCTACTGGTGAATTACTAAGTATCCTTAAAAGGTGATAATTAATCCTGAAAAGCGGATCGAGTTCCCAATTGAGGCGGTTCAATTATAGGACTTCACTTAACACTGCACGTAAACCAGAATCAATTGAGAATATTCTTGTAACCTTGAAAATAAAATGAATGCTTAAACATTGACATTACAAGATAACACTATTCACTAACATCTAGGGGCCAACATTATTTGCTAGCATAATTTAATGCTTATTCAAACTGATATATTTACTCAAATGATCTCGCAATTTCAGAATTAGATGTATAAAAAAAAATGTGAATTTCTATTTGAGCTGTTTGAACCTGTTCTGTGACATAGGAACTATTTGACACGATTCTATAACTACTGGGAATGGATTAACTATACTATATTTCATAACAAGTAGTCACAAACTAAGATTAATTACACTTGAGGGCTATGAAATTTACATGTTCGTTGGAACAAATTCAACAGTTCAGTTCCAATAGTCTAATACATATTAATAAACAGTCTACTACAATTCAATCCATTACACTCTATTATGCAAAAATATAGTTACTACTGAAACTTCCAGTGAAGCTGGACTTCCAGTTCATTTCATTTCAGCTACATTCTACATGATGTTGAGATTCAAAACATGTACCTGGATTGGAAAACAGGACAAGAAGAAGGAGAAGTCAACAGCAGGCGAGCAGCAGACGATACAACGGAAATGGGATTCAACACAGCTCAACAACCAGTTTAAAACCAGAATAACACTCAACCACAACCCAGAATGAGTTTATAAACCAACAGCAATACAAACAATCCAGAAAAAAAATCCAGTGAAGTCAAACCAGAAATACCAACAGCAATACCAAATAAACTGATTCGACCAAGAAATTCAATGCAAATAGTGTGTTTATTCTGATTTTCTGTTCTTTAAACACTCAAAGAAAAAAAAAACAATTCCCAAGATCCTCACTCTTTTTCTGATGTTCAGTCATAAAAGAGAACCAAAACTCTGCAACTTTTTTAGCCTTTTCTCTTTTTTAGCTCTCCAGTATATATCTCTCTTACGTATCCGTGTGTATCCCCCTCAAATATATAACCAGAACTCCCCTTCTGTCCTTTTTTCTAACTCTTTTCCTTTCCTGATTTTAGCATTAGTGGACCAATAACTAATTTATTTTTAACCCTTAAAACCAGAAAAATGTTGTCTCCACTATTAGTTGCCTCTTTACTATTTAATCCCACTTATCTTTGTCTTTATTCAGTCCACTAATAGACTTTAAATATTCAGCAACCCTTAAACAAACTATTCAAGTGATTTAAATCCCCAAAACACCCCTGAAAATACTGCATTCACTACCCTAAACCCCTGTGATTTACTGAGACTAATGTTATCACCAATCCAAACATTTAACATGTATTACCCTTTCAGCTAATGACCAATTCAATCAATCAATTAATTTTAAACAATAATTAACCCAAACTAAATCTTAATTACACTAGACTGAATTTACAACTGCTATAACCAAAACAACTTATCAAGCTCAATCGAAAAGTTCAAGCTATAACTCAAATCAGATTAAATGGCATTAAAACAAAACACTGATTCAGGACAATTGATTGAACTGGACTACTAAAAACTAATATACACACATACATGGGAACAACTAACTACATTCAATTCAAAATTAAACCTAGACTACAACGGAACACTGTAAAATACATTGAATGAAAACACTGAATTCATATACAATGCGATATACAATCACAGGAGACATACTTTGAACTAACAGTGATAATGAACAATTATGAGAATACCTAAGTTTCATATAAAACTCACTAATACTCGATTGAACCGTATCACTCAGTAGAGGGAAAACAAAAACCAGAGTAAGCATAAAATGTTCGAATTTAAACAAAAAAAAATAAGAAAGGAGTAGAGGATGAATTCACTGAACAAAAACTACTAAATAAAAAAAAAGATAAAAATAAAAACAAATTCGGAGGGAACAGAACTTACTCGTCAAACTTGAGCTTAGGACTTGAATTATTTGAATTCCTCTAATTTTTGGTCCATTTCGATCCTATTCGTGTGTTTTTAGCAAAAACACACGAATAGAGTCCAAATAGACCCGACTGATTGGTGAGGACTCTATTTGCCCATTTTGGTTCATCTTTGATCTAATACTTGTGATGCTCGAAAAAGATTCGAGGGGAGCTAGTGATGGTTTAGGGACGGAGGAGGTCAGGAGGTTAACAGGTGTAAGTTTGGGGAGGTTTAGGGTTGGCGCCGCCACCAAGGAATTTTGGGGCGGCGCTAGGGTTCATGTGGTAAAATTTGATATTCGACAAATCCTGGGCTGATTCGAAAGAAGCCAGTGGTGGTTTAGGTATCAGGGAGGCTAGGTGGGTATCTGGTGTGAGTTTGGAGTGGATTGGTCGACCTAGGGTTTTTGCTTGAATCTTCGATTGAAGATTCGAGACAGTTGGTGATGATTCGAGTTTAACGGACCATGGATTTGGGTTGAGGAGGCTAAAGGGAGGTTGTGGTGTAAAGATGGAGGCGTTTTGGCCACCGGAACCGCCGTGAGGCGATTTTCGGTGGCGGAAGGCGGTGGTTTGAGGCGGAGGTTATGTGGGGCGTCTCTGAGTGTTAGAGACGAAAGGCGGGGGTTTGGCTTAGGGGGATGGGTAAGGGATTAGGAATATATAGTGGGGGATGGATTGGATCTTGGCCATTGGATCAATCACGATCAACGGCCTGGATCACTTTGTTAATGAGGAACGACGTCGTTTGATTTTAGTTAGGGGCGGACCGGGCGTGGGAATGGATCGGGTCTGGAGACAGGTTTGGGAGATGGGACTAGGGCCGTTGGATTGATGTGGATTGAACGACTGGGATTAGTCGACTTGAAACGTCGTCGTTTCGCTGAGGCCGGAAATGGACTGAACCGTTCGATCTAACGAGATCAACGGTTCAGATCAAATGTGACAAAACGACGTCATTTGGTTTGGTCTCTGAGATTGGCTGGACTGGACCGGGTGAGCCAAATGTTTTGGTCCTAGATTTGGTTAGATTTGGACAGCCCAGTCCGATTTTTCTCCTTATTTCATTTTTCTCTTCTTTTTCTTTTAATTCCTAATTTAACAAACCAAAATCCTAGATAAAAAATACAAAAATCCAATTAACTTATAAAAATACTAATCAACTTCTACTAACAATTAACACACACAATTAAATACCAATTTAAAATAACACAACTAGTCCTTTAAATGCCTAAAATGTAAATTATATTATTTTTGTGATTTTTATTTTTGTAAAACAGACTTAATTACTCCTAATAAATCCTAAATGCAAATGCAAAAAAAAATTTGTATTTTATATTAATTTAACAAATAAACACGCACAGACAAATGAAAACAATAAGAGAAAAAATAACACAAAATTCACAAAATTGCAAACAACACAAAATTATTTTTATTTTTAAATTTTTGGGAGTAATTCTCATACAGGGCAAAAATCACGTGCTCACTGGTATGTTTTTGTATTTTATAATTTCGGTTTAATTTTAAGTGGCTTGTTAATATTTCATGCTAAGCGTATAACTGATTGTTATATTATGTAGATTCTCATGCAAACTGAAATGTTATATTCGCAATAGAAGTCGACCTGAAATATTTATTGCATAAGGATATATTATTTAAGAAAGTCCAATATTTTATTCAAGGTATTTACATGAAAGTGGTCAAGGGTATAATCGAGTGGGAAAAAATGATGAAGATGATCATGTTGAGTCATAACGTGGATTGTCAATATTTGAACAAAAAGGCCCTTTGTTAAGAGATACATCTAGAAATCTTGAAGAGCTTGAGCGAAAAAAAGTTCTTTATGTTTTGAGAAATTGTGAAGAAGTTCAATCATTTTTACAATATATTTTTTTATGGTGTTGTACAATGCAATTTGAATTGTTAGCATTTTCAATTATTATTTTTATTTTTAAACAGAGAGTTCGAGCACAGTAATAGTAACATGGACTTTGATAATTGGTTTTTTCATCGAGTAAGTTTTCACTGTATTTTTTATTCCATTTGTCATAGTACTTATTTAGCATCATTAGATTATTTAATCAATTATTTATTTTATACAGATCATGCAAATGCGCAAGGAAGAAAATTCACATGTAATTTGCGGGTTGTATTCTTTGGCTAGAGGTCCTTTTGATGAAATTCAAAGATTCAAGGGGTATGGAATAAATAGTTTTCGATTTCATACTAAACAACTCGAAAGCAATAGGTTGAAGCAAAATAGTGATGTTTTAGTGAGGGTAATGAATGGTCAAAATACAAATTACTATGGTGTTCTAACAGAAATAATATAACTTCAATACTTAGAAGGTAAGCGAATTATTTTATTTAAATGTGATTGATGGGATGTTGATCATGGAATAAAGTAAATATAATTCGAATCCGTATGCCCTTGTGTGGCACCGGAACAGAAAGATACTATTCCCACGTTGGAAAAAGAGTGAAAATAGATAAACATGACGTTGTTAGTGTCAATACTAACCGAAAGTTAGCAATAAATGAACCATTATTTGTGCTTGCATCTCAAGCAAAGCAAGCTCTTTATGTCAAGGATAATCTTCATCCCAATTGGCAAGCTCTTTATGTCAAGGATAATCTTCATCCCAATTGGTCAATTATCTTGAATAATCATTCTGCTTATTTTACTTATGGTACTGTCAATGAAGAAACTTTTCAACAGGATGCTCAAAATTTCTCCTGTACATTTGAGGAAGATACGTTATGTATTGTAGAAGAAATGATCTTGATTATCAGCACTGATTTTACCTTAGCTGATGATATTATTGAAGACAGGTTAATGTTAAAACTATTAGTACTTATTTGCTTGAGAGATGATGTTTAATTCTTTATTATTTTACTAAATTTATGTATTACTTCAATATATTGAATTGGTTTGATTGAATATGGATTAGTATTTAATAGTGTTGATATTTTTATTATGCAGTCGTCTCTCCTTCCTTTCATTTTCACCCCCTTGCTGGCTGCAGAAACATTAATGTTTTACAAAGTGCTTTACCTCAGAATATAAAACCAGAATTGCTGCCAGCATATTTTGGCGGAAATAGTGCGCCAGCGACAGAGTGAAGAAAAATACAAGGCTTATCTTCCAACTTTGACCAAGGGATATTTTACATGTCTCAGAAGCTAATACTTTCATATGCCTGACTTCAAATTTTATCGAACCTAGAAGATGCTAACAAGTTCCAAAAGGGCTGGCAACTGAGGAGAAAATAAGTCCTTGCACAATAACATAAAGATAAACAAATGCTAAGTTCTACATGTACCATGCTGCTTGCTTTATCATCTCTTTCCAAAGAGGAAATTGGATATATTATTAAACTTGTTTGGAAATACGGCGTTGGAGTTATTTATTGAACTTCAAAATGGCCATAATCCCGGGTAGAGCTAAACCTAAACACACCTTCAAGATACCCTATACTTTCTTCTTCCAGATAGCACAAGTGTACAGATATTATTTCCAAATAATGAAACTTTTGTTGATGACAACGTTTCTTTACCATGTATTATTTAAGCAACAAACACGAAATGGTTAGTCATGCAAAAACAAAAAAATGAAAACTGAATAGAAGCATTCATTAACGTTTAAAAGGTTTTCTATTTTTCTCCCAATTTACATGAAGCACAAAGGTAAGGAGGTAACTCCAATTAACATTGGTAGTAGCATTATATGATGTGATATGATACTTTAAGAGACCGAAAGTTTAAGGAGTGCCATCTCTGGTTGAGATGAATCTTGATCCATAGAATCGCCAATTATCAATGTCTGAGACACTAGAGAAAAGATTTGAGTAATCAGCTTAACATATCTTAAGTACTAAATCAGTTAGGACTAGTTTTTATTGAACCCTCCATCAGTTAAGATGACTAAACATTTAAAGCAGCCATGCATTTCTTTTTTCTTTCCCCCCAACTTTTCTCCAATTCCTCAGAGAGCTGTATTTTTAAGTGGTTCATATGAGCTTGTAAATTTATGTACGACACACTCCCATACTCTTCTAGTTCATAGCAAAACAACTTTCAGATCATTTAGACTAAAAATGATAACAAAAAAGACACAATACTACCTTATAACACTGTAATTAGAACAAGACGTTCACATGTCAAGTAACACAGAAGTTTATGATAAAACAACCTAAGGGAGTAGAAACTTCTAGATGCAACTATTACTGAAAATTGTAAACTTTCTAAATCAGATAAAGCATATACAGTAAACAAGATCTAAAAGGAAACGAAAGATCTTACAAACGAAAAAGCTTCTTGGGAAAGCATCTCTTCCTGAAGGACAAGAAAAAGAAAAGGTTATATAACTGAAAATCCTAGAAAACAGGACCAAAGGGAACAGCAAGACTTTCTGCAGTAGATGAATTTAGAGCGCCACATAGGAAAAAAAGTTTAAAACAGTAGATCATAAAGAGAGAGAGTTCAAACATAAGGCCTAAGCTTCTTTAAGTTCACTTAATGATCAATAAGTAAAATTAGAACTTAGAAGGTAACCAGGCAGAGATTATCACAGTAAATGTAGTGCCAGTCAACTCTTAAGTGAAATTTCTCAATCTTCATAATTTTGTTCAATCCAACTCCTATCTATCTTAGTGATGAAATATATATGACTTCTAACATCATGACATCAAACTTTTTGATGATATCAGCTCCAGCTTTCTTTCTTAAATTTTCAGCTTTGCAGGAGAGATTCATGAAACAGTAGGATATCCTTCACAAGTACTTAAGCCAGATGATCATGATTCATGAAACAATACCATGATAACCAGCGTACCCGAATGTCTTCCATTATGAGCAACGGATGGAGGAACACATTTGCACTACCTATAAATTCAACAAACCAATCAATTCAAACTTAAAGAAGAAGACACCTAATAAGACTTGTTGAACACGGTATAACCAAGCGAGGGAAATGGTCTGGACTCTCAAGAGCTAAAAAGGAAGCTAATTATGTAAACCTAATGTTAAACAACAGAGTATAGCATAAAATGTGGTGAACTGACAACAGAAAACAGCTATTCAGCCAGCGCAAGCGAATATGCAAAACTCCATCTGATCACACGAGGATCAGGAACCTTCAGCAAAAACTCGAGACAACTTATCTACAAAGAAAACTAAATCACCTCCCCTCATACATGTCAAAGGTGACAATCTCGTAGCATGCTACATTACTGAAAGCAAACTCATTAACCCTATGCAAGATTGAGCACAAGCGACTGCACTCGAGAATTAAGAAGCAAAAAGAACCTTAAATACAAGCATTATTTAATCGACGGCATAAAAAATATCAGTGATCTAATCTGACCTAACAGTTATTCAAATTTGTAACTGGTCTGTATGAATAAACCATGCAAAGGCATCTACTAACCTAAGTATATGGCAAGACAAATGCTACAAACTATGACACTCTCACAAGCCAAAATACTAGTATAAATTATAGTTCAACCTCAATGCAAGATCACATAGAACCAGAAGACAGTAACGAACAAAGATAACTTAACAGAGAGAAAACAATACCCTTAATAATACAAAACACACACTTTCTTAAGAGTAAGCCACATACACATGATTGTATTACTTATTAGCAACCATTCAAAAAATTAGATGAACCAAACAATACACAATATACAGGCATGCTTTAGAATGGTTGTTGTTCTTGACCAATCATATCATTGCTCGCACATCAAAAAATGCTGTCTGTTATTTAAAAGAGAGATCAAATGCAAGAAACAAAGACATTTTTTTAAACCCTATTACCAACTAGAGAAATGATTGAATTCACTTATGCATGAGTAAAGGAGAAATATATCAATGACAACAAATCCTTCAGGAGGAATGAATGACATCATAACCCATAGCTCTACTACATATGGAGTATGTTGTAATAAAGGTAATTACTGTACCTTGAGTTTAGCAAGCCACTTAGTAGTTCAAACATTTTGATTTCTAACATCTCTCATCATTTTGCACGCAAATGATAATTCTATATATAGGCACATGAACAAGCATACGCATTCAGTAAACTAATGAGAAACCCAGGAAAAAGAGGTTGAGGGCAAAAGCAAATGCCCTAATTAATTGGATGCTTGGAAACAGCATGCCCACAAATTGTCTCATAATTGCTTGACATATATAGTTCACTAAATAGATACTTAGACACAGCTATAGAAAACAAATCAATACACCAAGAGACCCATAAATTTCACAATCACAACACATTCTAAAAAGGAAAAGAAAATCAAGACCGTAAGCATTAGTATGAGACTGGATTCACCAGTTAGAAATTCAAAATGTAGATGTTACTACTATAACTAGCAACCCAGAGACGCAATTCAAAAGTATAAAAATGGCCTTTCATTCATCATTTCATTTGTATACACAGGCTAACATAAACCCTAACATTATAAAAGAACTAAGAAAACAAGATTGATTTCATACTGGAGAAACCTACTAATTTCTATGGAACTTAAAACAAACACCAGCTATTCAAAAACCAAATTTAAGGCTTAACACTTCAAACTCCCTATTGTCTTTCCAATCTAATCCTCATCGGCAGAGGGTTTTGAGGAGCCACCAGCTTTCTTAGGCAGCAAAAGGTTATGAATATTGGGCATAACACCACCATTGGCAATAGTAACATCTCCAAGCAACTTGCTCAATTCCTCATCATTTCTCACTGCCAACTGTATATGCCTTGGTACTATCCTAGTCTTCTTGTTGTCCCTCGCAGCATTTCCAGCCAATTCAAGCACCTGTAACCACCAAAATTCACATAGAAAATCAGAAACCCTAAATCAAAACAAACAACCTAGAAACTTTCTATCAGTACGTATTTATTGTTCAACTTATACAAGATAAAAAAAAATCTATAAACAGTATCATTTAACTTTAACCTATGTAATAGGAGTTTAGTTACGATTTTTATCATGTTAACAATTAATGCTAATGAAATTTTAGCATAATTACTTCATAAGTGACCTGAAAACTATAAATATATTTCATAAAAATGTTTTCCAGTCCAAAACCTAAAGCAATTAACTCAATTATGGTTAATTAGTATGTATTTACACATCAATTAAACAGTTAAACGATAATAATTAACATGATTCAGTATACACGAATAATCACTTTCAATAATTAGAAACCCTAGAAATTGAGATATCAAAAAAGGAAATAATTAAAGAGGCAAATGCAAAAACTCACCTCAGCAGCAAGGTACTCGAGGACGGCAGCAAGGTAAACAGGGGCACCAGCACCGACTCGCTCAGCATACTTGCCGGCTTTGAGAAAACGGGCGATACGACCAACGGGGAATTGAAGACCGGCTTTGCTACTACGGGATGTAGCCTTCTTTGCTGCTCCAGATCCTAGGGTTTTTCCTCTTCCTGCCATTTGATTGCTGTTACTGTAAAACACAAGAATTAATTGGATTTGTTCTACAGAGATATGAGATTTTGAATGGGAAGTGTAATAGAGAATTGGGAGGGGGCTGTTCAGTGTTGGTGGGTTATATAGTACTGAGGGATTTTTAAATGGACCAATAAGAAGAGAGCACAAAGATCGTGACTTTGAGCCGTTGGATTAGAAGAAGATTGACGGTGAGATGAGGAAGCCGACGATTTTAACCGCTTTGGAGGATTGATGAGTTTGGATGTGACACGAAGGAAACAGCTGGCGTTTTCCCGGATTTTTGAAATAAATATGAATATGGAATTTTTACCTCCATATACTACAATTGCAAAATTATTACCTTCAATGTTTAACTTTAGATATAATTATAGTTGGTAAACTAAATTACCATTTATATACCATTGAGGGTAATCATTAATGGGTCATATACATAAGGCATAATTATAGCTCAAACCCTACCCCACATTAACTACATTAATTATACTAAATTAATGGGTCCTATAGCTCCCTTTTAGTTTTACCCGTAACTCCCCCCCCCCTCCCCCAAAATCCTCTCTCTTCTCTCTAGGAAGAAGAATGAATAGTAAATCCTTTACTATTCACGAGCCATAAATCCAGCATCCGGCGGTGGATTCTCGCAAATTTGGTATCAAAAGAAACATCTACTCTTCGCGAACAATCCCCAGTTGATTTCATAGTCAAAATCATAGCCAATTTTTTCAGATCTTAATTTTAAAGATCAAGTTACTGTAGCACGCGAAATTTTCAGCTTCTTCTTCACGTAAATAGAGCTTTGAAGATCATTATGGCTGTTGCCACCTCTCCCCAGCCTTTAGTTGTGGCTTGATCCTGCTCAACTATAAATCCTTAGACTTGAGGGCATGTCTCCACACCTCCAGCCTCTCGCTAACATCACATCGCATTTTATCAATCAGGACTGTGTCGTCTGCAAATAAAATGAACCAAGGCACCTTCCCTTAATGTCTCACGTCAATGCGTCCATTGCCAAGGAGAATAAAAACGGACTAAGTGATGATCCATGTTGCAACCCCATTTCAACTAGAAAGTATTCATAATCTCCTCATGTTGTCTTAAACCGTGTCTTAGCTTTATCATACATATCTTAGATCACTCTAATATACGCTATAGGCACTCATTTAGCCTCCAAACATCTCAATAGAACATCTCCTAGTGACTTTGTCATAAGCTTTTCTCTAGGTTAATGAACACCATATGCAAGTCCTTCTCCATCGCCCTATACTGCTCCACCAAACTCTTCACAAGGTGAATGGTTTCAGTAGTCGATCATTCCGTTATGAAACCAAACTAGTTCTCAGAAATGGACACACTCCTCATCCTCTCTTCTATCATCCTCTCCCAAACTTTCATATTGTGTCTTAACAACTTGATGCCCATGTAGTTGTTGCAGTTTTGGATATCCCTATTGTTCTTGTACAACGAAACCATCGTACTCCGCCTCCACTCTTCAGGCATTTTCTTGGACCTAAAAATAACCTCAAACAATCTAGAGAACCATTCCAAGCCCGCATTAGCCATGCTCTTCTAGAATTTCATAGGGATGTCGTCTGGCCCCATCACTTTACCCCCACTCATCCTGCGCATAGCCTGTTCAACCTCCTCCGCTCTTATGCGTCTACAGTACTCAACATCTCGATGTCGCCCCAAGTACTCCAACCCACCTAACACACTGCTCCTATATACCTCTTCATTCAAGGGTTTATGGAAGTAAGATTGTCATCTTTGCCTAATTTGTGCCCCCTCCGACAAAACTTTACCCTCTCGTCTTTTATCCATCTCACTTAGTCCAGATCCTGGGCCTTCCTCTCTCTCATCTTCGCCAGCTTGTATAACTTCATGTCCCCGCCTTTATCCCCAATTTCGTCATAAAAATGACCAAACATTGTTGTTTTAGCCGCGGTAACCGCTAACTTCGCCTATTTCCTAGCTTTCTTATACCCCTCCCTGTTAGCTCTCTTCTCCACCTCGTCTATGCTTTCTACTAGTTTCAGATACGCCGCTTTCTTGGATTTTACTTTTCTTTGAGCCTCTTTGTTCCACCATCAGTCCTCTGTGTGACCATCCATGAAATCCTTCGGGACCCCTAATACCTCTCTCGCTGACTCTATAATAAAAGTTGTCATAGTCCACATTAGGGGTGTATATGGACCGGGTTGGTTCGGTTTTTATCAAAATCGAACCAACCCAACTATATCGGTTTGCATTGGTTCGGCTTTGTCGAATTTTTCGGGTTTTCGGGTTTTTTGTTACATGAATATTATTTCAATCTTACTTTGTTAAAATTGTAGATAAGTCTTTGATAAGTGAATATATATTTAGTAAATATGGAAAAAATTGATAAATATATGATCTATTAATATATTCTAATGGAAAATTTTTTTAGTAACACATGATAGTTATTTTCTTAGTCGTCTAACAATAATTTTTCGTTAATTTATGCTTTCAAGGTTAATACATGAGAGGATCCCAAATATTTCTACATTTTCTAAAGAAAATTCACTATAAAGTCTTAAAAATATAAATAAAATTTTTATATTTATATGACGGTTTGGTTCGGATTTTTTTACTCAATACCAAACCAAGTCAAACCAAACCTAGTCGGGTTTTTTAATCAGTTTGGTTTAGTTTTTCGGTTCGGTGCGATTTTTCGGTTCGGTTTGAACACCCCTAGTCCACATATAACTCGTATCCTAATTACTCCTCCAAGACCCCATAGCCAAGAACTTGTCACCCAACTCCCAGACTTTGTCCTTAGTCAATGCACCATACCTGACCTTAGATAGACCATACATAGCCCTCTTTCTCCTCGTCCACCTGATCTCTAAGTTCATATCCAAAAGCATATGTTGGGTCGTAAGATTCTCATTCGGGATGATCTTGCAATCTGTGCGTAAACCTCTATCACATTTTCTGAGGAATAGATAATCAAGCTAGATCTTGGCCACCATACTCCGAAAGGTTATCAGGTGCTCCGCCTTCTTCGGGGAATAAGAGTTAGCAATCACCATACCAAAATCTTTAGTGCACTCCAGCAACGAAGTACCTCCTCCATTTCTATCTTCAAAATCGAAGCCACCATGCACACTGTCATACCCCATAGGCGACCTCCCAATATGGCCATTAAAATCTTCTCCAATAATAAGCTTCTCGGTGGACAGTATACCCCGCACCAACCCATACTTATCCTCTAGAAACGCTTTTTAACCTCCTCATCCAAACCCACTCGAGGCGCATACACATTTACTACGTCCAGACTCCAGAGTACACCCTCTCACAATTATCTTAATAGCCATCAACTTGTCATTCACCCTCCTAACCTCAACCACTAGCTCTCTTAGATCCCTATAAAGTAAGATGTCTACCCGTTCTTTCTGCTCATCCTCCCCGAATACCACAACTTAAATTCATCAGTCTCCTAGCCGCCGTCAAAAATACCTTTATCACTTCCGAATTAAGATCTCTCCCTTTTCTAAAGCAATGAATACATTTTTCGGATTAGATTTCAATCAATTTTTTTCCCGATAAGAAATCAAAGAACTCAAATACATATTTCATTTTCTTAAGAAACCATCTTTGAGACAATAACTAATCCAAAAAAGAAGAAGAAAGCAAAAACGCCCCAAAAGAATCTTACAAACACAGATTTATGGCACTGAACTTTAAAATCAAATAGTCAAAGAAAATGAAAAGGAGTGATTTAGGCCCCATTTGGATTGGCTTAAAAAAGTGGCTTTTAAGCATGGTGCTTAAAAGTACTTTTTAAGTGCTGGAGCTTGTTTTATAAATAAGTAGTTACGTGTTTGGATAAAAGTGCTTAAGCTGAAAAAAAGTTATTGAAGTGTTTGGTAAATAAGTGCTGGTAAGCACTTTTTTCTATTAAAATGACTGAAATATCCTTAAAGCTGTTAACATTGAAGTATGTTATTTTTGGAGAATTTCCTTCAAAAAATTGGAAAAAATTATGTATGCTTAGATGAGTTTTCATTTGAAGTTACTATATTTATTTAGTGCTATATATTTGTTTTAACTTTTTTCGAATATTTTATATTTTAGTCTTTGTACAAGACAAATAATTATAACATTGTTTGTTTGACAATATTAAAAAACACTCAAAACACAAAGAATTTCAAGAAAATTATTATTACTCCTAAATATACTATCAAATCAGGAGGAGTAAAATAAAAATGTGGTTATGATTATTATGTGAGAAGGAATCATAAAATAAAATCAAGGCACAAAAAATAAAAAAAATAGGGAAAGACAAAAAAAGATATGCCATAGAAATGGCATTAGAAATGATTGACAAAAATGGGAACCGGAGGAAGAAGAAGTAAAAGAACGTTTGTGCTTTTAGCTTTGAAGGGATATATGAGAAAATAAAAGATAATTAAGGATAAAAGAGTAAATTAAAATTGTCAAACCCAACTAGCTTTTAAGCTATAAAAAATAAGTTGGGATTCCTAACTTGTTGCTTTTAGCTTGTTTGGGCTTAAAACCAGCTGGCTTAAAAGTTGTTTTTAAAGTTACCAAACACTCCAACCAACTAAAAAGTGCTTTTAAGCTGGTTTGACCAACTTTTAAGCCAATCCAAACACCCTCTTAATCTAAAAAGAATATCTATAGACAGTATCACATGAGAAACCCTACACTAATTCATAGAAAATAATCAAGCATATTCAAGAAATAGTGAACTAAAACCAATAATGACCCCGACACAAAGAATAAATTATATAATGTGTATTAATCTATAATGCAACAAATTAAATATTCAAAAAGAATTAATTAATTATTGTATAGTAATTCTAGCATTCCTAATTCTTGCATAGTAATCCATACATTAGTATTCCACGCATAGTAAATCCGGCATAAATAATCCATGCACAATTTATATTTGCATAACTTATCCCGAACCAAACGACCCCTTATATTTTTCCTTCTTTCAGTTGTTTGGTAGGTTGTACCAAGCTTCATCAAAGAGTTTCATTTTTTCAGGGAAAAAAAAGAAAAAGTAATCTAGAGCATTAAACTCATATTACGTATGGTTTGAAGAAGGGTTGGACTAGGTTCATGGCTTAAATTCGTAATCTCTTAATCACATGACGATGATTTTACTATTGTGCAAAATCTTTCTTCATTCTCTAATTTTCTTCGAAAGATAAAATAAAATAGAATTATATGAAAACGAGCTTGTTGAATGTGCTCCTTATATGAACTTGTTGAGTGAAGTCATTGTTGGAAATTGGTAAATTTTTGTTTTGATGATTAACAAACATGGCAGATATATTGGGTTGGTTGGAGGATTTGCTCAAGTACCTCGTCCTGCCGGATTAGTCTTGTAAAGTGCTGTCACTTAATCCTAGCCAGAGTAGGATTCATTTTTGCATGTGATATTATTCTATTTCTTGATAGGTTCTCTAGAAGTCGCCCAAATAATAGAGAATATCGGTAAATCTTTATTGTTGACGTACAGACCAAGACTGTGAGGAAGTAGAATCATAATTGGAGTCTTTTTAAGGAAAAAAATATTTTTCTTATACTTCCTTTATTCTATAAGATTAGGAGATCTTTAAGGGATATATATTCTGCATGAAATTGGTGAAAATTTAATATGTTTCTTGCTCGAAAAGAATTATAATTGTAGTAGAAAATAAATAAGATAAATTGTATGGTCATATATGGTAAAGTTCTTTATGAAGTAGGTCTCTTATTATTTATTTTCTTTTTATAATTTTGACTCCTTTGCTACTAATGTTTATATATATATATATATATATATTCCAAGTTTACTTCATTGCAGATGTGTATTTCCATTATTTCTTCAGAGTAAATTGAGAGAAAAGTAAGAAAAAATGAGTTCAAAATTCTAAAGTGGATATTAAAGGATGAGAAGTGCAGAAGAACCAGACTAGAGAACTTGTTCCGTGATATATTATCTACGTCTGAATCACGTCAAATCACTTCTGTTTTGCACCAAATTTTGCAGACAAGTCATAAATATAGTAACGGACCTATACCAAGTTCCAAAACTAAAATCTGGACCAGGTATCAACAAAGTCAAATGCCAGTCAAATTATAAAGTCTTTAAACATTTAAACTTCAAATTTTCAACAAAATGCGATTACTCGAACTAAGGACTTCCGAATTCGATTCCGGGCATTCACCCAAGTCCAAATCATGATGCGGACCCACTGGGACCGTCAAAATACGGATTCGGGTCCCTTTTGCTCAAAATATTGACCGAAGTTAACTTAAATAAATTTTTAAGGCACGAATTCACGTTTAATCAATTTTTCACATAAGAGCCTTCCGAAAAAAGGACCGGACTGTGCACTCATATCGAGGAAGGCTAAAAGGAGCTATTTGATGTTTTGAAACATAGAGTTAAGCGTTAAAACTCTAGATGACCTATCAGGTCATCACAAGTGCACCAAATTAACAATTAGTATTATAGCAGGTTCTTAGTATAGAGATCCCAAATATGAATGTACCACCTGGAATAAATGAAGGACAATCTACCACTCGCCCACTACTGTTTAATGGCCAACACTATAATTGGTGGAAAAATCGCTTTCATGCAAGCTAAAGATTATGAATTGTGGGAAATAATTAGCGATAGACCCCTAATCTCTACCAAAAAGAGTAAGGGCGGACCAAAGATGCCTAAAATTAAGGGGAATTCATTGCTAAAGATTATAAGATGTTGGAGAAGAACGCTAAGGCCATCAAGATATCGACTGGAGGACTTGATCCAGACAAATATAACAGGATTTACGCATGTTCCTCAACAAAAGAAATCTGGGATGCCTTGCAAATTACTCTCTATCGCTTTCTTTCCAATGAACCTTTTTAAGAATAAAAATATTCATATTAGGAATGCAAGTAAGATAATACCTCTTGAGGCTTCTAGCTTATTAACGTTGACGGGTAATGTGTGACATAGATCATTGTAGACGGAGGGTGTGTTTGGTCCAATTTTCCCATGTTTGGTTGGCTTAAATGTTTTGAAAAATATTTTCCTTATCAATTCATTTTCCTCTAATTGAAGGAAAATGTTTTCCTTATCAAAAGAAGGGAAAACATTTTCCAAAGCTCCTTCTCAATCTTCCTCATCCTCATCAACCCACCCCACCCCCTCTCCAAAATTTTTTTTTCTTTAAAAATAATTCAGTTTTCCGTTACCACCCACCCTACTCCCCCTCTCCCCGCACATATATATTTTTTTTATCTTAATTTTTTTATTCACAATTTCAAATTTCTTTTTTTTTTAATTTTTCTGCAACCC
>MU785615.1:6580-28416 GCA_026770625.1 Nicotiana glauca
ACAGTTGAGCGACCGTGCTAGAACCACGGAACTCGGGAATGCCTAACACCTTCTCCCGGGTTAACAGAATTCCTTATCCGGATTTCTGGTTCGCGGACTGTAATACAGAGTTAATTTTTTCCTCGATTCGGGATTCAACCGGTGACTTGGGACAACATTAATCTCCCAAGTGGCGACTCTGAATTAAATAAATAAATTCCGTTTCGATTGTCCTTTAATTGGAAAAACTCCTTTTTACCACGTCCTTCGCGGGGTGCGGTAGCGCCAAAAGGAGGTGTGACAACGACTATCATACGACTAAAATAACTCATAACATGACCTCCTTATAATGTTAATCACCCTACTCCTACCCCAAATGTACATGTTATAATATTCTCAACTTGTCGACTTTCGACGTAACTTATCAATTCGTTTAGCTTCTAAGCCTTCCAACCCTCTTGGTACTTGCCATTCATGATCTTAAATATTTGTAACCAGCATGCTAACATGATTCAAATACATTATAAACTTTCAAAGATGATCTCATTTCTTATCTTACATCAATTGTCTTGCGACATACTTTTACTTACGAAAACACGGGGTGTAACATCATTCCCCCCTTTGTAATATTCGTCCTTGAATGTTGACTGATGTACTTATCAGTCTCATAACATTTAGATCTTACAAATAATTTATTTATGTCCTTTCCATCTAGGCAACTTTTTTGTGAATAAATCAAAATGACAGGGCATTCCTCCCTTTATGTCTCTTCCTCACACCATAACTTGTGGTCGAGATTCTTTTAATCTTATAATTGTTGCTACCTTCTGTCATGCAGCCTGTATGACTCTGTCCTTGTATAAGCACCTATGCTCTCTTTTCTCATCTTTATTCCAGTTTCTAGCCAATCTCTAGGCTTCACTTTATGAACATATATAGTATTATGACAAGTTGTCCCTCTAGGTATCTATAAGTATGATGAAGTTCTTTGCTTGGTACTTTGTCGAACTTACGACTATTGCTATATCTTGTTTCATAGCCTTAGTTATCTATCCTTATGGATTTACTGAATTTAGGTAGGTCAGACTATACCATAACACTTCGATTTATTATTACCAAGGTTTGCTACCCAAATCTAAGTTACTCTCTCGTTGCTTATCCTATATGTACTAATCTACATCATTTAATGCTTCCCCGTTACTGTTCATCTTACGGATGACATCCTAATCTCATCTAATACTTTGGAATTTTTATCCATTTTTTGTTGATTCACCTTAATATTGGTCTATAATCTACCACTGATTACTTGAAACCTCTTACGTAACACTATCACTAGGGCTCACATCTCATCAGGGAACATCTGAAGTGATTAGCCTGATCCACCTAGGGGTGATACTATACTTCAATAACCATATTTCATAGCGTCCCAACGTGATTCATCTTATGAGGCTATTCTAATCCTGTGAAATTCATGAAATCCATTTTCTTTAAATCATTACTCAATTAAAGGCTTGAATGTCATTCTCTTACATTTATCACAATTACACTCTCATTCTACCACCAAGACAACATTCGATCATATATATTTATACTACTCGCAACCCATTACTAGCACCATAGATTTTCTTATGCTATTCTAGAACCTCAAGTGAGACATCACGTCGTCTCTAAATCTTTTTTACTCTTTTAACTAGGCCTGTCGATACCTAGAAACCATAGGCTAGATGATATGCCACTGACAAGACCACTATCGTTTCTAGATACTGAATCAAGATGCTTCTAGCCCTCTATATAAAATCTTGACTATTCATAACTTTCTGCACTTAAGTTTCCCGTACCTTCTTTACCTTTACCCTTCTTATCGTTAAATCTTACATAGTATCTTCTGTCATTTTCATAACCTTCCTTCTGCATAGGTGGAATTGAAGTCCACACCTTATAGATCTACTATAGTACTTGCACCTCTGATGCATACACATTTCGGTGAGAGCTTCATACTAACTTCTTATGAGGGTGGTACTCTTTTAACTGGCTTTATCGTAGAGCTGTTATAGAATATGGCTACTGTACTATCTCTCTGGTACTTCTGATATTAAGAGTGATTCTACAACATTTTGAGTCACGATTGCTATAATCATCTAGGTCTAACAACCGGTCTCCTGATGTAACTCTCGAGATTCCTCTTTCCCCTCAGCCTTTATGTAGGCTTAAGCTGTTTTCCAATCTTTGGCTTAGGTTATTAGCGATTACATAATGCTTTGGGGGACTCTATGTAGCATCCATATTATAAACTTCTAACAGTTCAAGCCTTTGTCTGTGACATGGAATCAATTCTTTATTTTAACCTATACCACAGTCTCCGATAATTGTAAGAATGTCAACATATATACTGTATAGATAATACTCTGAAATCTTAAGTGCATCCATAACGTAACTAACTCCGGGTTGTTTATCATTCCTTTTGTGCCTTCTTAGCTTTCTTTAAACATAAACAATTACTTATCCTGGTCTTTCTGGCACTTATTACATGAATACTTGGCTTATATTAGTGCCCACAATACTGGAATTTCGTGTAACTCGTACGATCTTGAATATTACTTTTGATTTTGCTTCCCATTCTGTCACGCCCCAACCTTTGGAGGCGCGACCGGCACTCAATCGAGTGAACCCCACTGAGCAAGCCTTATCAAACACTTTCTACCCAACTCAATGTGATTAAGGAATCCGATTCCGTTTAAATAGACAACAAAAAGGGGTTGTACATTCAACATTGATAGCTTATTTTATAACACAACCTTAAACTATAGTTAGGCTTCCAAGATTCATACAGTGACAGTTTAGAAGAAAGCAAGAGCACAAAGTTACAACATGGTTCATTGACCTATCCAATACCCATATATAACCCACACAAACATCTACGGAGCCTCTAAGGATACAAAAGACAATGATAACAACGCTGGCAACAAGGCCCCGTCTATACCTCAAAAGTGAATATCTATAACAAAAGGTGTACAACATCACCCCTTGAAGGAGAAAGGGGGCTCACCAAGACTTCTAAAGGAGAACACTCTTCTACGCGTGATCGATACTGTCTGCTATGGAGGCACCTACATTCATTTAAAAATGTAGCGCCCCCAGCAAAAGGGACGTTAGTACCGTGAAATAGTACTAGTATGTATAACTAAACACCATCTAGTTAGAAAGAACTTTCTTACAAAAATAAGGCAATCACAAGTTTAACTCAAAGTGAACTTTAAATGGCCACAACATTTTCAAATACAAGAATCATAAAATTTTGACATCCTGGTTCCATAGCTTTTGTCTTGGGAATTTCATATTGTTCATCATGGTTCACATTACCATCGCTAGCTTGAGCGGAGTCCGATCTCGACCCGATCGGCTAGGTCGCCTCATTGGAGACGTTCACTTCAATCACAAATATATTACCACCATGTGTGTAGCATGACGTCCGATCTCGGCCTGATCGACTAGGCCACCTTACCAAGGCATTTCCCTTTTTCCATCAATCATCTCATTTCAATTTTTGTTTCCCATAAATCATTTCATAGGCACTTGGGGCCACAACTATTATGTCATATATTTGGCACTAGGCCACATCTCACATCATTCCCACTTTCCATGCTAGATTTATAATTTAGGAAAATAGGTACACACAAGAGTAATTTAAATTGCAAGCATAGATGAGACTTCACATAGATAACACAATATACGCAACTTCAATATTTATTTAAGGTATACATGATTCATATTCTTCGCCCTATTTTAAGTTATCTAGATAGCACATTGGTCATCTTGAGATACATCATTCACGTAGAGAAGGTTGCAACACCAATTCGCGTGTAATAACAATCAATACAAGAACCCAAGCTTTAGTCTTACCATATTTACACAAGCACCAATAAAGTTTAATTTTTAAAAGATGGGGTTTTAGCCATACATACCTCAATGGATCTTTACTTATATCTTTATAATGAATTCCTGGACTTTTGGCACTTCAATTTATTTTATAAGAATTGAAAATTGAACCAAGAATTAGAGACATGATTTGGATTTTAGTTTATTCAAGCATATGACCAAGCACTAAGTGTGTATAATGATTCTAGGACCCTTTTGTGAGAGATTTCTATTATTTTATACCCCAATTGCTATCTTTTTAATTCACAACCTCCCAATACTCCATTATCTATTATGCATGCAAGATTACTAGCCCTTATACCCATCTACCCACTTGCTAATTACCTATTTTAATAGAAATTTTGAAATTATAGATGAGGGAACAGTTCTTACCTATTAGGATGAAGACCTAGTGATTTCAATTGACAATCTTCAAGGTTTTGGGGCAAAGATTGAGAGGGGACTTGATGAAGATTACTCCCTCTCACTCTATATGCTGGGAAATAACAGAAAAATTGTCTAATGGGGTGTTCTAATGGGATGGGGTTGGATTTTAAAGGTTAGAAAATAGGAGCCCGACTCAGATCTGCGATCGCATTTGCGATTGCAAAGTTGACATGCGGCCCGCATAATGGACCGCAAAATGCTCTCCAAGACCTAAAGACACTATTTGGGTATGCGACAGAAATGCGGTCTGCATACCCGTTCAGCTGTCGCATAATGTACCACAGAACTGCCCCTTACAAAATCCCAAAGGGATTATGCGATGACTATGCGGCCGGCATATCGATTATGTGATCGCATAATTGACCGCATAGTTGACCTCAAATTGACTAACACACTGTTTCACTCTGCAGCAACTATGTGGTCTGCATAGCTATTATGCAACTGCATTTTCCACTGCAAAATTTCACTTTTTTGGAAAATATTATTCCTTGACTTTTTAATGCATATATCAGTCCAAAAGGGACCGAACCGCCGTGTGGCACTACGAACTTTTGGGTTTAGAGTAAAAATATTTCACATGTCACACATTCATTGGTCACTGTCATACCTCTTTTTTTACACACCTACCCCGAAGGATAAACGTATAAGGGAGTTTTTCTATTTAAAGTGACATTATTTGAAATGGAATTATTATTTATTTTTAGAGCCGCTACTTGGGATAGGATTGGCGTTTGGTGTCCCAAGTCGCCGGTTTAACTTGAATCCCAAATCGAGTAAAATTTTTAACTTCCCAATTGGAGTCTACGAAACAGAAATTCTGAATAAGGAATTATGTTGACCCGAGGAATGGTGTTAGACACCCCCGGATCCCGTGGTTCTAACACGGTCGCATAAACTATCATAATTGACTAAAAGATGATTTTTTATACATGTCATCCTATAAGCAATTCTAGAATTATTTACCGCTTTTAGTCAAAAATTTTAAGGAAGTGAACATCATTTAAGAACGTATTTTTGGATACGTCACATGAAATGCACCCGGATCCTCGACACATTCTTATTCAACAATTTGGGATTTGGATTTGGGTTACATGAAATGCACACCCGAGTTTTAAGAAGGTAAATAATTAAACACGCGCCTAAAGTGACTAACGCGTTATTAACTTTGCAAGGGCCGTGGAAATTTATTAAACGACACGCCTCGAGTTCTAAGGATAAACAAAACTAACTAGAAAAAGGGCCATACAATTGTGATTTTCATTTGGTATGGCACGCCTCAAATTATTCCAAAGGGGCTTCACTCAATTAAAACAAACTACGAAGGTTTATAACCACTCAATCCATTCTTATCAATAAGGTACTTGGTCAAAACTCTTTTCATTTTTTATCCACCAAAACAGCAGCATACTATCTAATCTGATTCTAACACACCTAATGTAAATCAAATTGATGAACAATTTAAGTAGATATTTCAGGAAGAAATTAAATTGATTACCGCAAATAACACTTCAAATGGACAAAGTTGCACTTTACTCATATGAGACAAATTCAAAAAAATAAATTCAAGAAGTACTAACAAATAAGTGAAGCAATCGTGATGTCTCATTAATCCAGATTTGGAGAATACAAATATAAGAGAACATACCCCCTGGATTCGAGTAGAAATTGCCTCGGACTGAAATTTGTCGCAATTCCGAACCTCGACAAACAATGACGACCTCAAATCGAACTCAGCACCAAAGCCATAGTTTAACCGAAATTCATCCTTGAACACCAAAAAATAGAATCGAAAAGTGACAGACAAAAAAAATGAAAATCTGTATTTTTGATTTTTTTCCGTCTTCTGTCCGTATTTCGACCCCAGAGATCGATTACCCCTCCACTCACTTTAATTCCATTATTTGAAATCCAATTTGAATTCAATGGAAGAAGCAGCAATATATGTTTTGTATTTTTATCCTCTGTTTCCGTCTAGGTGCACATGTTTCCGGCGAACTCCGGTGAGAGCGGGGAAAAGAAGAAACAGTAATGGATGGCTATTGCTGCGCGTTATAGGGTTGCTTTCGTTGGTTGTGAGGTAAAGGAGAAGCAGCTGGTAATGGCGTCGTATTTTGTATCTACGGCTATGGAGTTGGATCTAGGTTAGGGATGTCTTCATGAAAAAGAAGATCATTAGGCTATTTTTTTTTGTGTAGTTTTTTTTTGGTTTTTCACGGTTGATCTCTTCTCTTTATGTGAAAAATGAGCTGAAGCTTAAGAGGGAATAGCTGATTAAAGGTCTTGGTTGTTTTGTTGAGAATCAGCCATGAGAGGCTGCTCGTTCGTTGAAGAAGAAGATCAGCGCTAGGGGGTTCGTTATTTTTTGCACTATTGCGGCTCTCAACTCCTTTATTTGTGTATTTTTCGTTGTTCTTCTTTTTGAAAAAAAAGGAGGATGGATTTTATAGAGTGTGTAGGGTAGGGTCTTATGTGGGAAAATATTTTAGGGGGAAGGTCTTATGTCGGGAATATGTATTGGGGGGAAGGTCTTAGGCGGGGGAATATTTTTGGAAAAATATTTTTGGGGGGAAAATCTTATGTGGTAGAAGGTTCTTCCATTTTTTCTTTTTCATTTCTAATTTTCTTTTAGTATCTTTTTTTTATTAAAAATTCAAAAATTAAAAATACAAATTATCTAAAATTATACTAATTATGAAAATTATAAAAGCTACTTAATCCTAAATTAAAAGAGAAAAATCAATAAAAGGAAAAGGTGTAAAAGAAATATTTTTGTTATTTTTAATTTTTATGAAAATCAAATGATTTCCGATAAAACCTAAATACCATGCAAGATATTTTTGGTATTTATTATTTTGATTTAAAAATATTAAAATGCATGAAATGCGACTAAATAAAGGAAAATTCCTACAAAATTAATAAAAATTATTTTGATCTATTTTTAGGAGTTATCTTCTTGTAGGGCAAAAATCACGTGCTTACATCTATCCCTCTTTGCTCGGAAACACAAAGAGTTTTCGGGCAAAGATAAAGTGAGCACTGTGAAGGATTTTTGCCCATTTGAAACTCCATGAGAAGCATTTTTTGAAAGAGTCTGACCGAACCTTGCTTCAGAGGTTGCCTACATATCCTTGGCTATAAAGGAATCAGGTCAGGTGTAGTTCAGAAGTGAATGAGGCGATGGAGTGTCGGGGTTGAGAGCTGAGCCAGGTTCCGTCGAGGTTCCGGTCCACGGTCCCGTTTATTACAACAAAATCAAAATTAAAAAGTCTAACTAGCCTATCAGCTACGAGTTACAAGATTCCTATATATAAATCTCTTGAAGCTTGATCTTGAGTGTTAGCTGGTTCTTGCAGTGGACTTCGATCTAAATCTTGATGCTCGCAAGTTGTAGGTGTTTTCTTCTTCATGCAGCATTGGGTCTAAACAGGATCAGCGGAGCTTGTGACTTCAATCAGATTTTGAGCAATCCGCACCCTTGCTTGCTTCACATTTGAGTTCATTTCTTTTTGTTCTTTTCTTCTTTTCTTGATTCTGGATTGAGATTTAGTCCATTTGTCATCTCACACCTTGTGTCTTGAGGTCAACCTGCTCAAGATACCAAAACAAACAAAGGAACGAAATTTTCCACCCCAGTTTTCACTAGGAAAATTTCGTGAGTTAGTTGTGACACATATCTAAGCGATCAAATCAGGATTGTGTAGGGAGATCCACGATTTTTGGCTGGGATTTGGAAAGAAAAGGCTCCATGGTTTTTTTGGCCAGGAGATCCTCAGTTTTTTGGCCGGGATTTGGAAAGAAAAAGCTCCACGATTTTTTGGCCGGGAGATCCTCGATTTTTTGGCCGGGATTTGGAAAGAAAAAGCTCCACGGTTTTTTGGCCAGGAGATCCTCGGTTTTTGGCCGGGATTTGGAAAGAAGAATCTCCATGGTATTTTGGCCGGGAGATCCTCGATTTTTGGCCAGCATTTGAAAAAAAAAAAAGCTCCACGGTTTTTTGGTTGGGAGATCCTCGATTTTTTTGCCGGGATTTGGAAAGAAAAAAGCTCCATGGTTTTATGGCCGGGAGATCCTTAGTTTTTTACCCGGGATTTGGAAAGAGAAAAAAGCTCCACGGTTTTTGGCCGGGAGATCGTCGGCTTTTTGGCCGGGATTTGGAAAGAAAAAAGCTCCACAGTTTTTGGCCTGGAGATCCTCGATTGTTTGGACGGGATTTGGAAAGAAAAAAGTTCCACGGTTTTTTGGCCGGAAGGTTCTCAGTTTTTTGGCCGGGATTTGGAAAGAGAAAAAAGCTCCACGGTTTTTTGGCCGGGAGATCCTCGGTTTTTTGGTCGGGATTTGGAAAGAAAAAGCTCCACGATTTTTTGGCCGGGAGATCCTCGGTTTTTTGGCCGGGATTTGGGAAAGAAAAAGCTCCACGGTTTAGTCCGGGAGATTTTCGGTTTTTTGGCCGGGATTTGGAAAGAAAAAGCTCCACGGTTTTTTGGCCGGGAGATCCTCGGTTTTTTGGCCGGGATTTGGAAAGAAAAGGCTCCGCGGTTTTTTGGCCGGGAGATCCTCGGTTTTTTGGCCGGGATTTGGAAAGAAAAAGCTCCACGGTTTTTTGGCTGGGAGATCCTCGATTTTTTGGCCGAGACTTGGAAAGAAAAAGCTCCGCAGTTTTTTGGCCGGGAGATCCTTAGTTTTTTGGCCGGGACTTGGAAGAAAAAGCTCCGCGGTTTTTTGGCCGGGAAATCCTTAATTTTTTTTGCCAGGACTTGGAAGAAAAAGCTCCACGGTTTTTTGGCCGGGATTTGAAAAGAAAAAAGCTCCACGATTTTTTGGCCTGGAGATCCTCAGTTTTTTGGCCGGGATATGGAAAGAAAAAAGCCCCACGGTTTTTTGGACGGGAGATCCTCGATTTTTTGGCCAGGATTTGGAAAGAAAAAGCTCCACGGTTTATTGTCCGGGAGATCCTCGGTTTTTTGGCCTGGATTTGGAAAGAAAAAGCTCCACGGTTTTTTGGCCGGGAGATCCTCGGTTTTTTGGCCGGGATTTTGAAAGAAAAAGCTCCACGATTTTTTGGCCGGGAGATCCTCGGTTTTTTGGCGGGATTTGGAAGGAAAAAGCTCCACGGTTTTTTGGCCGGGAGATCCTTTATTTTTTGGCTGAGATTTGGAAAGAAAAAGCCCTATGCTACTATGATTTGTTTTTCTTTTGGAGATTTTATTTTCATTTATTTTCTTCTTCTTTTTCTCCTTCTTTTCTTTTTCTTTTTATTATTATTATTTTTTTCTTTTCAGTTAGCAAAATGCATGAAAGAATTTTGGAAAACTTCCCTTTGTATCGCTTTCTTGCTGCAAAGCTGTTTCAGCGCTTGCACATTTATTTCTTTTTGGGTTGCACCTGCTTCTTGCACGGTTGCTCTGAATAAGAGTTGTTTTCAACAAAGAACAAATTATTAGTTTGAAACGGTGGATGGTTTTGTGGCCTTGATTATCCTAATTGCTTGATCTCGACCCCTTTTCCGTTGAGAACTTTTCCGCTTGCTGACTTTGAGGGTGGATCTCTTTTAAACCGACAGGTTTCAACTTTTAGGACTTCAAGATGACTCGCCCGTGTGAGCTTTGGCTTTTCACTTTATTCTACCCTTAGGACTTTTGCCTTTGACTTTCTTTCTTTTCAAATGTCTTTACTTTGAAAGCATCAATCACCATGGTCAATCGGGATTGGACTGACACACTCGTTGAGGCTAGGAATTTTCTCTGGCTTTTGTCAGGCAGAGCCCTGTGAAACCAATCCTGCCACCTTTTCTTTGTGAAAGTTACGGAATCAGAGTTAAACCGAAAGGGATTCATTGGAAAGTATGCAACAAGCAAGCATATGAGTTTTTAAAGAGAAGCGTCCCTTTCGGGGGGAAAGAAGGACTTATCTGGGGTGCATGCTAGCTTCAAATGAACATGACATGCTTCTTGGACTGGACGCTCGACCCGCACAAACTTTCCAGCTACTCGTGAACCCATTGATCCGCGTTTCAAAAACAGGGAACCTTGACAGGACTCTCTTCTCACCATCGCCCGATAGTGCTCTTTGCGAGTTTTCACTAAGCGGACTCTCTCATTTTAATTTTCATTTTCTCTACTCACCGTCGCCTTATGATGCCCGAAGGTTTTCATCGATAGGACTCTCTCATTTTATTTCTCTCACTTTGAATTGTATCAGATTCCAAAAATGATGTTTTTCACTTCCCTGCTTTTGTCAATTGATCGGAAGGACTTGGACAAGGTCCTTGGGTAAAAGGATTTTGGGCGGAACTACAACTTTGGAACCGTTTCGGCGGATTCATAGCCGAACCAACATATCATCTGCCCCAGTTTCAATTTTTTGGGGAAATTGGGATTTTTGTTTTGGTGTGACTGAACCTCAGCGAGAGACTGCCTACGTATCCTTTCGGAATCAAGTCAAACGTAGTTCAGGCAAATAATTTTTGTTTTTTTTTTGTTTTTGTTTTTGTTTTTGTTTTTGTTTTTGTTTTTGTTTTTGCTTTTGTTTTTGTTTTCTTTTTCTTTTTTTTTCCTTTTTTTTTCTTTTTTCTCTCTTGTTTTTTTTCGATAGTACTTCCGGATTCCAAGTACTTTCGGGTTCCAAAGAGGGCAAACAAAAAGAACATAACCGACTCAAAGGGTTTGCGAAGGATTGATAGTGTTTGGGGTAGCGGGAAGGAAAGCCTTCGTCATCTCAATTACACAAAAGTCATCGCCACAGGAGGTCTAGACATAGTATCTTTTTACTGCCTCTACATTGACTGCTGCTTCGGGATCATTTCCTTTAATGTCTCCCAAATACAGTGCTCCTCTCAGAAATATTTTCCAGATGATGTATGGACCCTTCCAATTAGGAGCGAATTTTCCTTTTGCTTCCTGGTGGTGAGGGGGAATGCGTCATAACACGAGTTGCCCCCTTCAAAATTCCTGGGACGCACTTTCTTGTTATAGGTGCGGGCCATTCTTTGTTGGTACAACTGCCCGGATGTGCCCTGAGTACACTCTTTTGTTGTAATGTATGGACCTTTCCAACCCGCGAACCAATTTTCCTTCAATTGTTCCAATTCTTTGTTTCATTTCCTCAAGGTTACCTTCTTTGCATTTTGACTCTTGATTCATGATTTCGAAATCTGAGAGCGTTTTGGGGTCTAGGCATGAAGTCCGCAAGCATGTCATGTTATTTAAAGCTGCATTATTAGAGCTAAAGAGAAGAAATGAAGGAGAAAAAATATAGCAAAATTAGAAAGAATAAAGAAAAATGAACGATGAAATATTGCTTTCATTTCTTGCAATTTGGAAGATAATAGGGTTCACATTCGGGAATTAAAAGACAAGAAGCTAAAAGAAACATCCGAGTTACACCCTGAAATAACTCGCGATGCAGAAAAGGTGACAGGGCTAGTCTACCGGGACTCCCGCCTGATCGGGAATGGCGTAGCCTTCTAATTTTGGAGTTTAGCATCTGGTCCCATGTAGAGCACCTCAGCGGTGCTAGTCCCTTCCCCTAACTGGACCATGTTAGTTTCATAAAGCATTTGTCTCATAGCTCCACAGATTTCCTCACTTTCTTTAGCCGTGAAAACCTTATCATCTTCCTCTTTACTGTACTTTGGCTTGACAAAAGTCTCATACAAATATACCACCTCATAATCGGCCATTTTCTCTTTTTGAAAGAACACTTCTACTTCCTCAGCATTCACATGCTTCTTAGGCGAGAAATGCTTCCTGGTGGAATTGTTTACTTCCTCTACGTTTGAATATTTCTCAACAGGGGGTTTTTCTAGCAGCTCTCCCAAGATCTCTTTAAACTTGTACGTAACCAATGCCTGATGATAATTCCATGGTATCGCAGCAGGGCTCTTCATAGGCTTCTGTGGTACGCGTCCAATAACCACTGGCTCACTCAGCCGAGGTGGTTTGATTGTCCCCCGCACCACATAGGCTTGCTTGGGTACGTACATTTGTGTTCTTTTTTTCAAATCAGTTTTCTTTTCTGGTTATGTCTTGGTAATTTTGCTCTTCTTTTCCCCTTCCTCTTACTTCGAGGCCACCTTTGGCTTTCTTTCCGCATCAGCGATAGCAATTATAGCTTTTAAGGCTAGATCAAACTCCCTATCTTCACAAATCATCACAATTAATGGCCCATTGCTGTGAGCGGGCAGCGGATTATTGGTCACATTTGGGACATCCTCATCCCTCAACACGATTTTCCCTTGCTCTATTAAATTCTCCATTATTTGTTTCAGAGCCCAACAGTTATTTGTATGATGGCCTTCTGGCCCTGAATGGTATGCACACCTGACACCAGCTCTGTAGGCAGGTGATGCCGGGTTTTGTCTGTTCTGAGGGACCGACTGCAGTAGACCCATTTGGACAAGTTTCGGGAATAGACTAGAGTAAGATTCACCAACTAGGGTAAAGTTTGGTTTCTTGGGTAGTTCCTGAGGACGGAAGTTATTCTGCGGAGGTCGAGGATTATAGTGGCTCTGGTGAGGAGGCTGATCTCTTGGGAATGGAGGTTGATTTCTGTTGGAATGTGGCTGCGGTCGAGCAAAGGGTTGAGCGTTCATGACCGCATATGGTTGTGAAGCATAAGCCATGTCAAGATGAGGGTAGTAGTGTTGAGAGGTTCTCTTAGAAAACATGAGTCTAGGAGCCTGGTGTCTCCTTGCCCCTGAGGCTGCCATAACCGTTTCTTTTTTCTTATTACTTTTGGACATTCCTCCAGACCCGCCTTGGATAGCTTGGGAGGTTGCTCTTATGGACGACTGGCTCGAGATTCTGCCCGTTTTTAGCCCCATTTCTACAATTTCTCCAATTTTTATTGCCTCTGCGAAAGGCTTACCTATGGCGAACATCATATCTGAAAGTAGTCTACTTCCTGGGCTTGCAGGAAAACAATGACCATATTGACCCCATCCATTGGAGGCTTCACTCTTGACGCCTGTTCACGCCACTTAATTGCATATTCGCGGAAACTCTCTTAGGGCTTTTTCTTTAGATTCGCCAAGGAGTTACTGTCTGGCACAATGTGTATGTTGTATTGAAATTGTCGAACAAAGTCTCGGGTGAAATCATCCCAAATATGCCAACACGAGACATCCTGATCCATATACCACTCTGAAGCGATACCAATTAAGCTTTCCCCGAAATATGCCATCAACAATTATTCTTTGCCACCGGCCCCACGTAACTGATTGCAATACTTCTTCAAATGAGCAATGGGGTCACTGTGCCCGTCATACTTTTCAAATTTTGGTGTTTTGAACCCTGACGGCAAATGTACATCCGGGAACATACATAAGTCTGTATAGGAGACGCTCTTCTGCCCCCTCAAGCCTTGCACATTTTTCAAGCTTTGCTCGAGGCTTCTCATTCTCTTTGCCATCCGTCCTGCTCTGGGGCTTTGGGGGTTTTGTCCTGCCCCGGTGTAAGCTCTTATGGTGGCTACTGAGAGTAAGTATATTGAGGATAATGAGGAGGGTCAACCTGGAAGATGGTATTTTGGAATGTGAAGACTGAAGGGTCAAAAGAATGCTTGGGTAGCGATGGTTGTGTTGTCACGGAGCATGGTGGAGCCGTGAAGATGTTGAGAATAGGCTCAGACGGGAACACTTAGGGGTGAGCCTCAGAGGGTGTTCCGAAGAAGTTAGCAGTCATAGTAGGTTGCCCCAGAGGAATATTTGGGCGGCTGATGGGGACAGTGGTAGTTCCTCTAGATCTAGGGAATAATTCCGGGAATCCGGGGATAGTGCTCGGGGGTTCCTTTCCATTGTTAATATCCGATTTTCTTCAGCTGTAAAGGATTCAGAGGCCGGGACCCCAGAGATTGGGCTATCTTCGGGTATAGGGATTGCAGGCAGAGTCACTTCAGACGATATTTCTATATTTCTTTTGGGTCTGGTGAAGTATCGATGCGGGGCCAGCTTACCACAAACCAACCACTGTTTCTAAAAAGCTCAGCTGGAATTTAGCAACAACGGTTAGTGTGAAACAAGTAACAGATAGGAGACTGCACACTGGAGTGTGATGCACCTATACAGTTAAAGGAATATCTACATGTTTGCCACGGTTGCATGCGTCATCCCGACTTTTCTTTTGCTCATTTTCTCTTTTCTTTCTCTTTTGTTTTGTTTTCTCTCATTTTCTTTTCCTACTTCTCTATTTTCATTTTCTGCTTTTTCTTTTCGAGGTTTTCACTTAATTCCCTATTTTCTTCATTTGTGTTTCTTTTTCTCTCTTGTTTTTCCTTTTATTTACTTCCCTTGTATTTCTCCTTTTCTCTTTTTCTCTTTTTCTTGGGTTATGGTAGAATCTTATGTAGATTGCCTATGTATCATGACCCCGCATGAATCAGACCAAGCGTAGTTCTTGCAAATAAGGTAAATAAGCTAACTCTTTTTTTTTGACATTTTGAAAGAAATGCTTTAAAAGGAAAAGGGAAATATATCTATTTTTTTTTTTGATTTTTGATTTTGATTTTGCTTTTTATTTTTTTAAAAGAAAGACTTCTAAAAACTCCTTTTCTTTTTATTGGAGCTTTGGGGATTTTAGAAGTAAAAAGAAATATTTTTGTTTGAATTTTTATTTATTCTATTTTCTAACACGAAAGAAAAATATATTTTTTGGATTTTGAAAGTTGCCCCTTAATTTTTGAAAAACGGACTTTTACGAAAATATTTTGGATTTTTGAGCGAAAAATATTTTTCAGACTCAATTTTTCAAAATTTGTTTATTTATTTATTTGTGAAAGAAAGACAATTAAGGAGTATTTTAATGATTTATTTTGACCTAAAAGGAAAAAGTGGCTATTTTTTCAAAAAAAATTATTTAAGCAAACGAAGACTCATTTTTGTAGATACGGTCTTTCAGCACTTCTAGGAGGAAGATTTTAAGGTTGTGCCTGCCAACCGTTTAAAAATGACTCAGGGTGGCTATTCTTGCAAAAACAGCCTTCCGGCGCCCTTTTGGGGACATTCGGCTTATTTCAACAAGAACGGCATCACCCGACTTATTTATGACGAAAATTAAAATTTTGATATTTTTGGTTATTTTTTGCAAAAGGGTGGTTGGACCCGATGAGTGTTGCCTACGTATCTCACATCAGGTGAGAATCAAACTAGCGTAGTTCGTGCAAATTTGTAAACTAACTCTCTTTTTTTTTGTATAAAATTTAGACCATTGAGCTTTAAAGGCAAAAGAAAAATATTTTTGATTTTTTTTGATGATTTGTTTTTGAATTTTCTAAAAATATTTTAAAAGAAGAAAGGGAATTTCTATTTTTTTACCTTGGGAATCTCAAAAGTAAAAAGAAAATGTATTTTTTTGTTTGAATTTTCTTTTGTCTTCTCTTTTTCTAAGGAAGAAAGAAAATATTTTTGGATTTTGAATGTAACCTCTTAATTTTCAAAAGAGGGACTTTTAAAGGAACATATCTATTTTTTTTTGAGTGTAAAAACTACTTTTACCCCCTTTTTTTTTTTAATTTTCTAAGGAAAGATTTTTAAAGAAGGAACTAAAGGGAAATATTTTCGGATTTTTTGAAAATTTGGGTTGGAACCGATGAGGTTTGCCTACGTATCTCACTTCCGGTGAGAATCAGACCTGCGTAGTTCGGGCAAATTTGCCAAAATCAAAACTATTTTGAATAACAACTTTCTTTCTGTTTTTCAAATATTTTCTCTTTTCTTTCCTTTTCAATTTTCAAAAATCCGGCAGCATTTCGGTACTATTTGGGCATTGGGTTTAAAACAAATAGTCACCCCCACTTAGTCCTAATATTGCTTATTTTTCTCAATTTTCACTCATGTAGACAAATCGGTCAACATGCAAAGCCGAGCAAATAAATGCGCAAGTAGCACGTAAGATGCACCTGTCCTAGACGAACCCAACCCCTGTGTTGAGTCCCCTAAGTCAAATGCACGTGATGCAAACAAACGTCCTACTAGGGATCCGGCATGAGTTTTTGTTCTTCTAGGTTTAAACCCTAGGTATATTGATCTAGACCTGGCTTACTCGAGCGGACAACTCGAGCCGAGGGGGAGGCAGCGTACCGGGGATACAGAAGCTCCGCCGGCTTATCGACTTATCCAACCTCGATCTAATTTAGGAAAGACTCTAAACAGAAGAGAAGCTACACGAAGTGCACCCTTCTCCATGATGTAGAATACTCAGAGAGAGGAAGGGATTCATGACAGTTTATATATACAATTTCAACAAATATCAAAGCGGTAAAACATTTAGCACATATAGCATGGAACATGTAGAAAATCAGATACAGCCAAATATAACAATTGTACTAAGCTCAAATTCTTGAACCTTGAATCGAAATTCTAGGTTCGTCTCCCCAGCAGAGTCGCCAGAGCTGTCACACCTCCTTTTTTACACACCTACCCCGAAGGATAAATATGTAAGGGAGTTCTTCCATTTAAAGTGACATTATTCGAAATGGAATTATTTATTTATTTTTAGATTTGCCACTTGGTATAGGATTGGCTTTTGGTGTCCCAAGTCACCAGTTTAACTTGAATCCCAAATCGAGGAAAATTTTCGACTTCCCAATTGGAGTCTGCGAACCAGAAATTCTGAATAAGAAATTCTGTTGACCCGAGGGAAGGTGTTAGGCACCCCTGGATCTCGTAGTTCTAGCACGGTGGCTTAAACTATCATAATTGGCTAAAATCTAATTTTTTGTACATGTCATCCTATAAGCAATTCTAGAATTATTTACCGCTTTTAGTCAAAAAATTTAAGGAAGTGAACGTCGTTTAAGAACGTGTTTTTGGATCACATCACATGAAATGCACCCGGATCCTCGACACATTCTTATTCAACAATTTGGGATTTGGATTTGGGTTACATGAAATGCACACCCGATTTTTAAGAAGGTAAATTATTAGACACGCGCCTAAAGTGACTAACGCGTTATTAACTTTGCGAGGGCCGTGAAAATTTACTAAACGGCATTCCTCGAATTCTAAGGATAAACAAAACTAACTAGAATGAAGGCCACGCAATCGTGATTTTTATTTGGCATGGCACGCTTCAAATTATTCCAAAGGGGCTTTACTCAATTAAAACAAAACTACGGAGGTTTATAACCTCTCAATCCATTCTTATCAATAAGGTACTTGGTCAAAACTCTTTTCATTTTTTATCCACCAAAACAGCATCATACTAGCTAATCTGATTCTAACACACCTAATGTAAATCAAATTGACGAACAATTTAAGTAGATATTTTAGGAAGAAATGAAATTGATTACCGCAAATAACACTTCAAATGGAAAAAGTTGCACTTTACTCATATGAGACAAATTCAAACAAACAAATTCAAGCAGTACTAACAAATGAGTGAAGAAATCGTGATGTCTCATTAATTCAGATTTGGAGAATACAAATATAAGAGAACATACCCCGTGGATTCGAGCAAAAATTGCCTCGGACTGAAATTTGTTGCAATTCCGAACCTCGACGAACGATGACGGCCTCAAATCGAACTCAGCACTAAAGCCATATTTTAACCGAAATTCATCCTTGAACACCAAAAAACAGAATTGAAAAGTGACAGACAAAAAAAAAATGGAAATATGTATTTTTGATTTTTTTTTCCGTCTTCTGTCCGTATTTCGACCCTAGAGATCAATTACCCCTCTACTCACTTTAATTCCATTATTTGAAATCCAATTTGAATTCAACGGAAGAAGAAGCAATATATGTTTTGTATTTTTTTCCTCTGTTTCCGTCTAGTTGCACATGTTTCCGGCAAACTTCGATGAGAACGGGGAAAAGAAGAAACAACAATGGATGGTTGTTGCTACGTGTTATAGGGTTGCTGTCGTTGGTTGTGAGGTGAAGGAGAAGTAGCTGGCAATGGCCTAGTATTTTGTCTCTATGGCTATGGAGTTGGAGCTAGGTTAGAGATGTCTTCATGAAAAAAAGATCATTAGGCTTTTTTTTTGTGTAGTTTTTTTTTTGGTTTTTCACGGCTGATCTCTTCTCTTTGTGTGAAAAATGAGCTGAAGCTTAAGAGGGAATAGCTGATTAAAGGTCTTGGTTGTTTTGTTGAGAATCAGCCATGAGAGGATGGTCGTTCGTTGAAGAAGAAGATCAGCGTTGGGGGTCCGTTATTTTTTGCACTGTTGCGGCTCTCAGCTCCTTTTTTTGTGTGTATTTTTCGTTGTTCTTCTTTTAGAAAAGAAAGGAGGATGGATTTTATAGAGTGTGTAGGGTAGGGTCTTATGTGGGGAAATATTTTAGGGGGAAGGTCTTATGTGGGGAATATGTATTGGGGGGAAGGTCTTAGATGGGGGAATACTTTTGGGGAAATATTTTTGGGGGGAGGGGGGAAATCTTATGTGGTAGAAGGTTCTTCCATTTCTTCTTTTTCCTTCCTAATTTTCTTTTTATCTCTTTTTTTTTTATTAAAAATCCTTATCTAAAATTATACTAATTATGAAAATTATAAAAGCTACTTAATCCTAAATTAAAAGAGAAAAATCAATAAAAGGAAAAGGTGTAAAAGAAATATTTTTGTGATTTTTAATTTTTATGAAAATCAAACGACTTCCGATAAAACCTAAATACCATGCAAGATATTTTTGGTATTTATTATTTTGATTTAAAAATATTAAAATGCATGAAATGCGATTAAATAAAGGAAAATTCCTACAAAATCAATAAAAATTATTTTGATATATTTTTAGGAGTTATCTTCATGTAGGGCAAAAATCACGTGCTTACAATCACGGTAAGTTCCACTTGTCACGACCCAAACCGATGGGCCGCAACGGACACCCGGTACCTTACTCATTCGAGTACCTATGTAACGTATATTTCGTATCATACTATCATAGGTAAATGATCCAGAGTGGCTGTCATGAGATTAGTAGAATAAAACATGGGGAAATACCCGACATAGAATGGCCCAGCCTGATATAAAAACTTACATACATGACATACGGGTCTATAACGCCAACATAATCATTTGAAAACTCAAAACATAGGCCGACAAGGCCATACAATCATCCATATACATGACATATTTCTAGAAGACTCTAATAGTACATACTTATCATAAGGTCAGGATAGGGCCCCACCATACAAAACAGTATGTGCCTAAATCATACTGACCAAGAAAGTCACTCCGGAGCAAATGGAGCGCACCAACATCTTCTACTGAGCTGATAGCCTACTTGGAGGACTCTCGACCGGTTTATCAGAACCTGCGGGCATGAAACGTAGTGTCCCCAAACAAAAGGGACGTCAATACAAATAATGTACCGAGTATGTAAGGCACATAAATAAGTAAATAAAAGACATGAAAGAAATATAGAGTACATGACTCAATCTATACATCTGGACAACTCTATAAATCATGAAATACTTATAGTGTCATGCATATGCGTATGATTTTCATGTCGTGTATATGTACATGTGTTCATAATATTATCAAACCTCTGAGAGCATCTCATCATATCATGTCGGCCATTGCGGGCAAAATCATCAACGTATACTAGCTGATCAGGTGATGATGCGTATATAATGCCAAAACCTTTCCCATATCCCATATATATATACGCGTATATAACGCCATCTGGTCATGGGTCAATGTGCATGTATAAATGCATGAAATGCATATGAAATACATTAATAATATATATCAGTACGTCATAAGACCATTATGCCTGTGATTAATATCACGAAATAAACTTTACCAACCTACGTATTTTTGAGACTCATGAACAGATGATAGAATAATCTGACACATGGGGAGTCAAGAACATAAGCATCTCTAGTATTTCTATGAATTGAGTCATTTATGTAAATTGTGCACTTGCTTGTTTCGTTTTTGTCGTATAGATCATGCCAAAAAGAAAGAAGGAATAGCCTTAACATACCTGAGTCGATTTTCTTGACAATACCTCTAACACACGTTAATTGTGACAACACACGTGACGACAAGATCAGAGTACGAAAAAATTCGTATGATATACTTATGAAAAATTGCACCGTACTCCCTTATAATTGTAATATGTCATGTTTTGAACTATTGGAGATGTTATGGAATCAGATGCAATGAAATCTCATATTGAATTCTTGAAGATCAATATTTTTGCATTTGACATATGCTTAAAGTAGAGAGGCCTCACATTGATGTCACGACCCGGATTTTCCACCATTGGGAGTCGTGATGGCGCCTACAGTCGGAGCTAGGCAAGCCATTCCATACAACATTTTTTTACTGTTTTCTTTTAAATTGTAATAAGCTGATATGATGATCAAAATGCGGAAGACTTATAAATACTCAAATAACTGAAATCGAAAAAAATGCGAAAGCTTTCAAGATTCACTTCTACCTAGTGTCTGGTGTCACTACTCATGGACTACTAAGGAGTACTAAATACATCAGTCGGAAAGAAAATACACAAGAGTCTGTCTCGATACAAATAAACAAACTGAAAAATCATAGATGAGACTCCGAGCCTGCGGACGTCAGCGAAGCTACCTAAGAGTCTCTGGACTGAAGGTCGGCTCCCGATCTAGAACTGATGCGGTGGTCCGTAAGCTGCCTCCTGATCTGTGCACAAAAAGGCACAGAAATGTAGCATCAGCACAACTGACCCCATGTGCTGGTAAGTGCCTGGCCTAACCCCGACGAACTAGTGACGAGGCTAAACAGAACCTACCACAATTAACCTGTGCAAATATAATATACAAGTGCGAGAAAACAGTAATAAAATAATACAAAATAACGCTGGGAGGGGACATGCTATCAGGGAGTACTAGATGAAAATAGAACATTTAAAAAAAACAACAGCAGATCTACCCCGGGTTTCATGATGCATATGTTTACAGTGGACGGCGCGCCACACGATCCCATAATGTATAACATAAGTGGACAGCGCGCCACACGATCCTGTAATATAGTATATAAGTGGACGGCGTGCCACACGATCCCGTAATATAGTATATAAGTGGACGGCGTGCCACACGATCCCATAATATAATTCATAAGTGGTCGGTGTGCCACACGATCCCACAATCCCATAATATAATTCATAAGTGGTCAACGTGCCACACGATCCCACGATCCCATAATATAATTCATAAGTGGTCAACGTGCCACACGATCCCTTAATATAATTCATAAGTGGTCGGCGTGCCACACGATCCCATAATATAATTCATAAGTGGTTGGCGTGCCACATGATCCCATAATATAATTCATAAGTGGTAGACGTGCCACACGATCCCATAATATAACTAATAACACTGATAATCTCTCCAAAGGAGGTCCCATTAGGGAAAAACATCAACATAACAGTTAAACCCGACAAGGGTACAGCTAACAGCCCAACTATCCCGGCAAGGGAGAATTCAATTGTACAGTCTACTCGTCCCGGCAAGGGAATCATTGCTTCACAAACTCTTTTAGTTCATTTTGTTCTTATCCAACACTTTACATGGGAGTTAT
>MU785615.1:34975-47182 GCA_026770625.1 Nicotiana glauca
ATAACTGGAAGAAGACAATATTTCACTGAATATAAAGTCCCGATAAAGGAGAATATTGTAACTTATGAAACTAGGATATAAGTTCAGGAATACAAACTTCTCTTTATGTCTCATTATCAAATGCATGTATTTACGAGATCGTGCCAAAATAAAGGAAAGGTGTAGACTTAACATACCTTATCAAAATATTTGAAATAACCACGTTAAAATCATTTTGTTTCACCTTAATCTATAACAAAGATAACAATACTATCATTAAGTTATGGAAGGTACAACTATCGCAAAAAGAACGACAGACTTATTTTGTAATAAAACAATCAGCATCTCCCCTATAATCTTTACATCCTCCCAATTCGACATAACACTAAAAACAACAAGAACACAATAATAAAAATATGTATACATCATTTTACCACCTTATATCCATAAAAAATACCACAAAATAGCTCACATACCACAATCAGTTCATATACAAAATGATAACCCTAGTAGTGTCAAACAACCTAAAAATGTAATGACGAATGAAAAACCAACCACCCTATCATTATCTGGTATTTCTCAACACCTTTTCTACTCCCAAAATCCATAAAAACAGTAGCAAAAGAGAGAACCCAACAGAAACAAGAAACAACCCACAAAACAATCCCACAAGTTCATCAACTAAAAACTAATTTTTCAGTTTACTAAAACACGTTTCGACTTGCGTTTTCTTTAAAATTGAGCAACGCAACCAAAATACATAATTAATACTCTTATCCTATATACCATCAGTGAATTCAACTTAAATATAAGCTCACAAACTACCAATAATGACGCAACAACAAACAACATATCACCTTTTTGAAACTCGCTAGGTCTAGTCTTTACGATCACGTTAAAACTTGTACAAGCATAGATAATGGAAAGAGAAGAATAAATTTACCCTGGAAAGAGTAGAAACCATGAAACCTAGTCCTTATTCATCCAAAACCAGTCCCCCAAAACAACTACATGAAGGAGAAAGGCAAACTAGAAAGTTGTTCGAGATTTTTGCCACTAGAATTACATCGTATCACCTGAAATTACTTAAGGTTTATGTGGGATTTTTGGGAAGCAGTTGCAGGGTTTCAATCTGATTTTATTGGTTTGAGAAATGAGTGAAATAGATGTGTTAATAAGTCCTTAAAATTCCACTCTTGGCCAACTTTATGCGCTTTTAATTGAGGTTTCTTCTTTTGGCATGATATATCTACTTGTCACCTACCAGTCTGTGCAGTCTCGCAAAATAAAAATTTCTCTCTACTCAAATGTTATATCAATGAATGGTTAATCAATTGGAAACTAGACTCGTAGATCTTCAATTTGATAGGTATATCATCACATAATTCCAAGTACATTGGGAGAAATTCTCAGCTATATTTGACCTAAGTTTCAGCATATTTATGAATATAACTTGTGATGATCTTTGCTAACTTTTGTTCCACAACTCTTTTGACTTCAAAACATAACAAACGACTATCATACAACTAAAATAACTCATAACAAACCTCCTTATAATGTTAAGCACCTTAGTCTTACCCCAAAACTACATGGTATAAAATTCCCAACTTGTTCACTTTAGATAAAACTTATTTTCTTCAATTCGTTTAGCTTTTAAGCCTTCAAACCTCATGGTACTTGACATTCATTATACTAAATATTCGTAACCTCCATAGTAACATGATTAAATTACTTTATAAACTTTCAAAGATGATCTTACTTCTTAGCTTACATCAATTGACTTACGACGCAATTTTATTTACAAAAACATGGGATATAACATGCTATACGCCCGATTATTCTCTAAATGGACTTGAAGTTATCCACTATGATAGTGTATTTTATGGATTTTGATTTTGTCAGGATTGATCTTCATCCTTCGATTAGATACCATGAACCCAAGGAATTGTGTCGATCTGACCCCGAATGCGCACATCTCCAATTCAGCTTTATATTGTATTTTTTCAATATGTCGAAGGTTTCTACAAATGGTCCTCTGCTCGCAGGGACTTGATGAATATGTCGTCAATATAAACTTCTATTGATTATCTATTCCTAAAAATCTGATTTACTAGGCGTTAATAGGTGGCACTGGCTATTTTTAATTCAAACGACATTACATTATAACAAAAGGTGCACATTTTAGTGATAAAATAAATCTTTTCTTGGTCACTCGGGTTTGTCCAAATTTGGTTGTACCCGTAATAGGCATCTAGAAAGCTGAGTATCTTGTGCGCAGCCGTCGCATCGATTATCCAATCGATGTTTAGCAAAGGAAAAATATCCTTAGGGCATGCCTTATTTAGATCTTTATAATCTACACAAAATATTTCCTTTTTTAGGTACTACCACTATGTTAGCTAACCAGTCCGGGTACTTAACTTCCCGAATGGACCTTATTTTAAGGAGTTTAGATACCTCGTCCTTGATGAATGCATGCTTGGCCTAGGATTGTTGTCCCCTAATCTGTTTAACCGGATGGAACTTTGGTTCCAATCTCAGTTTATGGGTGGTTACCTCTGGTGGGATCCCTATTATGTCAATATGGGACCAAGCGAAACAATCTATGTTATCTTTAAGAAAATTTATGAGTTTTTTCCTAAGCTCGAAAGTTAACCCCATGCTCAAGTATACCTTTAGATCCAGTAGACGTTCTATCAATGTGACATGATCCAATTCTTCGACTATGAGTTTGGTGGTGATGATTTCATCAGGAGTTATAAATGATCTTGAAACTTCATAACCATCCTCCTCGTCAATCCCTCATTCTTTCGGTCCGCCCAGGACCGACACCTGTGGTTGCTCTTTAACTTCGGCCTTTCTGATTAGCTCTATGTCCTTTAATGTCGAGACGGTGGGCATTGGGAGTACTTCTTCGACCGCGAACATCTCCTTTGCAACTGGCTGCTGTCTGTAGACTGTCTCGATTCCTCCTGGTGTTGGGATTTAAATGCCTAGTGTAAGGTCGAAGGCATCGCCCTCATGTTGTGAACCCATGGTTTTCCGAATAGAGAGTTATATCTCATATCTCCTTCGATCACATAGAACGTTGTTTCTTGGATGGTCCCGACATTGTTCACTGGTAGGGTTATCCCCCCTTCGATGATTTTGCATGCCACAACACCCGGACTGCTAGCACTATTTGATCCTGTAACCCTAATTTCTCTACGACCCTTGATATAATGATGTTAGCCGAGCTAACTGGATTAATCAACACACATTTAACTCAAGATTTATTGATAAGTACGAATATCACCAATGCATCATTATGAGGTTGTACAATGCCTTTAATGTCCTCATCACTGAACAAAATGGTTCCCTCCGAGATATAATCTCAGATGAATTTCTCCGTTATGATAGATACTTTAGTGCGTTTTATCATCTGCCCGAAAGGGATATCGACCCCTCCAATGATAATATTGATGATGTGTTGAGGTTCTTCTTGTTAGGTTTGTTTGTTTGCACACCTGTTTCTGAAGTGATTTTTGGCTCGATCACTCAGAAATCCTCGTAGGTGCTAGTTATTAAACAACTGGGCAACTTCTTCTCTCAATTGCCGGCAATCCTCGATCCTGTGGCCATGAGTGCCATGATATTTACACATCAAGTTAGGATCTTTCTAGATAGGGTCGAACTGCAATGGTCAATGCCACTTGGTGTCCTTGATGAACCCGATTGCTAATACAATACTGGCAGCATCAACACTGAATTTATATTCTGACATATTGGTGCCTCTCTGGCCCCGAGCGGCCTCTCGAAACCATTTTTTCTCATTAGACCTCGAATATTTGGCCCTCAATCTCTTCGTTTTTCATTCCTTCTAGGGTGACACCCAGACCCGTTTCCCCTTTGATCTTTGTTGTATAGTTGATATCGGTCTCGGATCGATCTTGGTACGTGATTGATGGCTCTCTTAAACATGTCATTGGTTCTAACGAGATAAACAGACCCATAGGGGGCAGCAAGTTGGTCATCCTCGACTCTGATTTTTTACGGGTACCTGTTGTGGACGTCGGCTCAAGTTACTGCTGGGTATTGTAGTAAATTTTGTTTTAGCTGATGCGAAGCCAAGGAACTTCAGGGGTTAATCCTTTAGTGAATGCCTGAATGGCCCAATCATCCACAATCGAAGTCGGATCAATCTGTTCCATTTGGAATCTTGATACGAACTCTCTGAGCATCTCGTTGTCTCTTTGCTTAACCTTGAAAAGGTCCGATTTTCTGGTCTTGACCTTGATGGCCCCGGCACGAGCCTTCACAAAGGCATCTACAAGCATAACAAACAAATAAATAGAATTTGGGGATAAATTGTGATACCATATCATTTCTCCTTTTAATAGAGCTTCCCCTAACTTCTTTAGCAACACCGAATCCATTTCGTCATCTTCCAGTCGTTCCCCTTGATGGCACATGTATAGGAGGATACATACTCATTTAGATCTGTAGTTCCGTTGTAGTTTGGAATATCGAGCCTACGAAACCTCTTCGGGATCGGCTTTGGTGCAGCGCTCGGAGGGAAAATCTTTTGGATAAACTTCTTGGAATTCGATCCTTTTAATATCGGGGGTGCTCCCGAGATTTGATCGACCCTTGAGTTGTATGTCTCCATCTTTTTGTGGTTGGCCTCAATTTTATTCTCATCTAATTGTTGATATCCAATTTTTTCTTATATGTTTTAACATATATATATATATATATATATATACACTTTTAAAATAGTACATATGCAGTTATAAGCATGCATAAGCACTTTTATAATTTTTTTATAATTTATAAAAAGTGCCAAATTGATTTATTTCTTTCCCTTTTTATTTATAAAATTTTCAATAATTATCCTTCAAATCATTTTTGTGGTTATATAGTCATCAAAAGTCTTTATTTATGCCAAATATTATTTAAATATTTTTAGTTCATTTTTATAACTACATTTACATTTTTTAGGCTAAATTGCATATCTTTGCAATAATAACCCTACTAATGCATAATAATATTATTGATGCATAAAATGATCTTTTATATTTTTAAAATATTAAACAAATATTTTAAATCTTTTCGTACAAAAAATATTTTTTGAAAATAATTTATTATTTTTATAAATTATATAGCTATTAAAAGTGTCTATTTAAAATCTAGCCTATTTTATTTTCAATTTCAGCCTCAATCTAACCCAATTACCAACCCAATCCCCAATTAAATTACCTAGAACAAACCTTGAAGACCCGATCTAGCCAAATACCCTTTAATCTCGGCCGTTGATCATAAATATCAACGGCTACAAACGACCATTCCTAAAATCAACCCAAAAGACCCCCCAAACCGATCATTCTATACTACCCGCCGCCCTGAAACCCCTCTCTTCTCTCAAACGCTCTAAAACCTAACTGTAATCACCTTGCTGACACTCACCAATGGCCATCTCTGATGACTTCTCACCACCTCCCAGGCCTCCAATGGCCTCCCTCACGTTATTCTTGCCATCTCCAAGGCCCTCAGGGGACCAAGGCTAGTTGACTTGCATTTATGGTTCCGCTCTCGCCTGTTTCAGGCCATTCCGGTGTGATTTCGAGTAAGATCGTCGTATATTGACTATGATCTATAGGTTTCTAAGCATGTTTCTTCACCTCTGGATGGTTCTCTTTGAAACCCTAAATTTTTTTTTGAACCTCTTACATCTGGGAAGATTTGAGACAATTTGGACTTGTTTCATGTGAGTTTTACAATAACCTTAATATTCTTTACAAGAATCGTATGATTTTCAAGTGATTCTCATCGTTTCCTATTAGGGTTTCCGGAATTTCTTTTTACAAATTGATCGATGACCTTTTGTGTTTAATATTCTGCTTCTCATATATTTTGATTGATTTTGTAAGTCTGCTACAACCTTAGCTTGCTTGTATTGAAAGCCCTAATTTTTTTAGATTCTTTGTTTGGCTTTTGAGTACTGGTACATCTGATTATGTTCCTGCTTTGGGTTCTTATGATTTCTCGTGATTTTCTTGTCCTAATACACTTCTACTAAATTTCTTAGTTCAATCCTTTCACTGATTCGACATGCTTGTCTTCATCCTGACTATTCATATTAAAACATGTAACATTCTCTTTGAATCAGTGCCGTTCTAACTATTTGTTTTGTTAAAGTTATGTGAAATCCTAACTATTCATGTTCTACCTTATTTTATATGCCAAACATGCTGACTCTTTCATGAATTTCTCTTTGATTATTCTGAATTTCTTGTTTCTTGGTTTGATTTGAACAATTTCCCTTAAACGTTCGATTCTTACCTCTCTACTCGATTTGATTGAATTGCCTGCCTTAATTAATTTTTCCTTGCCTTGTTTGTATTTTTGCTGATTCTTACTGATTCATTTCCTTAATAAAACCTTCTGTGCATTTACCGCTAATTTCCTACTCTATACCCAAACCTGCTTGATTCTTTCTCTTAAATACTTAGCATGCTTTTACAGTTGATTTAATTTTCCCTTGATTAAGGGAAAGACTTGTTGATTTACATATGACTTCCCTGATTTGCTACTTAATTGATCTCTTACCTTACTTGATAAGATTTTGAATACTACATAAACCCTCTCTTATTTTAACTTCAAGACAACGAACACAAGTTCAAGAACACACACTCACACTCAAAACTCTCCTTTCTTTCTCTGCTACTTGTGATAATCACTGATCTTGCCGACTATAAGCCAAGGTAAGATATTGTACTGCACTCGCTTTACATTCTGTGCTCTTTTCTTTATTTGGTATGTCTCTAGTTAGATTTTGAAACTCAAAGTTATGTGTTTTATGCCTATATATCTATGCTTGTTCCTATATTAGTATTCAATTGGGTTTCTCTGTTTACTGTTATTATGCATGTCTAAATTCTGCCATATGTGTAATTAGCATGACTGGCTTCATTTAGTTCTTTGATATCTGTCCAGCATGCTACTTAGTTCTTTTACCCCTCCCTTTAATTGGTATGACTATGTTAGTTATTTAGTCTTCTAGTTCATTTAATTGTTCCTAGTTATGTTCAATTCTGTTCAACACATCTTTATTTTCAACATAATTCTATTACATTCTTCCTCTATGTCTTAACTGTCTATGACTAAGTTGTTTAGTATACTCCTAGTTGTTCTGGACATTTGTTGTATCAATTTTCCTGTTTATATGGTCTCAATACTATATGTTTCCCCATCCCCTTTACCCCCTATTTGTAAGCTTGCTTGTTAAGTGAGTCTGGGTAGTCCTTGATTAATTTAGTCGTCTGCTAAGTGTGTTTTTTCTCAGAATGATTTCAAAACTGCTGCTCCTACTCCTAGCATTCTTCTCAAAAATTGGTCACTCCCAGTATTTTTTAAAACAGAAAACTCTTTCTGAATCTTTCTACTTCTAATTGTTTTACCAAGTCTTTCAACAATAGGTCAAGCACCCTCACTCTACTCTTAGAATACTAGGTTCTACCCCTCCGACATGTGTACTGCCTTGAGATCCTTGATATCTCTCTGAACTCTGGCATGTCAGAGCTTGCCTTTCAACACTACATCTAAATCAGTTCTCATTTGAGAAAAGATCTCGGTGTGAGCACCGCCTGGGATCCTTGAGATCCATAGGAAACTTTGACAGACCTGGACACAAAATTGGCTATGGAACTTTGGCAGGCTATTGGATGCTTCGAAGTCATTTGGGCCTACTGTAGGCTCCCTATAGATTGACTCCTTTTTTATTTATGTATTTTTTTAATCCAATGGTCTGTAATAATTATTATAAACAACATTAGGGTGATTAGTGAAAAAGGGGTGGGTAGTTATATATATGTTGGGTAAATTGGGTAGATACCATGCTTATAGGATTGTGTTAATTCAAATGCATGTGAGCATGTGATTTTTGCCTTATATGAATCACTCCCATAAATTCAACACAAAATAATTTTTAATTATTTGCAAATTTTGTGGATTTTTTGTGGCATTTTCTATCAATTATTACCATTTGCTATGCATGTTTAATTAATAAAAAAAATACAAAAAAGTATGTACAGTTGCATTTAGTATTTAATTTAGCATTTCAGGACCAATTAAGTAATTAAATTATTTTATAAAAAAGAAAAATCACAAAAATAGATCAATTTGCACTTTTAATTTTAATTTATATGTCTGAGTAGTTTTCTTTTAATTTGTGGTAATAATTATCATTTAGGTTTAATTAGTATTTTTTAGTAAATTAAGTCCTAAGAATTAACTTAGATTTTAATTTGATTTTAAAAATAAGAGATAAAAGGAGAAAAAGAAAATAATTTAGGATTGAAAAGAAAAAGAAAAAAAAAGGGAGAAAGGCTATCTTGGGCCAAGTCTTCAGGCTTTCCGCCCACGACCAGTATTTTTCCTCCAAACCAAGCCCAAGACCCGCCCCAAACCGGGCCGTTTCCCATACCCCGACCAAACGACCCCGTTTCCCCCCATTCAATCCCAGCCGTCGAGGTTTCTTTGATCCAACGGTGGAGAGTTGGGGTAGGCTTACTATATAAGTGTCTGAACCAGCCTCATCCCACACCTCTCATCGTCTCTCTCACCCCCCTTCTTCAAAGAAGTGAAACCCTAAACTCGCCGCCACCATTCCCACGCCGCCTTAGGGTGGCGGCACCTACCCCAATCCCAACAAAAATTACACCCTAAGATCCCCTTTGTCTCCTCATACTAATTCCCCAACCCGTTCCCTTCAAATCATCCCTAGGCGTCTCGAATTTAGATCAAAGAATAGACCCTAAACCCTAATCTCCTCAAATGGGTCCAAAACTCCCCAAGCTATCCCTGTATCTTTGTTGTGGTCAAGATTCGTGGCCTTTTGCTTCGAGAAAGACCCTCATAAGTCCTCTCCTACAAAGAGATCCGGTCAGAGTTGTGCAAGAACGGATCCTTTGAAGGAGAAGACCCTTGTCGGTTAGTTGAGGCAAGCGTAAGAGATTGTTTGATCTGCTTTCAGTAAAGTATGCTCACCCATGTTCTCTTTTTCTTTGTACCTTTTCTCTCCATCATTCCAGTTTTCTCATAGTTTTTCTTTGACCACTAAAAGGAGCTCAAAAATTCCTGAATGTAGGAGTCCTTAGGTTTTTTTGTTGTTTAGTTTTGGTTCTTGTTTAATTAATCTAGTCTATAATACATAATAGGTCGTTGTCAGCTAAATCATCTCTGTTTGATTTTTTGTTAATTTTTGTCCATCGTTTAATTGCTTTCATGTTTGCATATAAAGTTCTATGACTGAAATTTGGAATTGGAATTTAAAATTTGAGGTCTATTAGAGATTCAACTATTGGTGTTGCTTGTTTCATTTTTGATCCGTTTGGTGAAATTGGTGTGATGATTTGTTTGTTTGTCACAATTACAAAGCATTAAAGTTTTGTAGGGGGCTAATGGAACAAAGAAAATTTAGGGGAGGGGACAATTGAGTAATTAGAAGCATAGGAGGCTTAAGGGTCAGGTAGAGATTGTAAATACATGAGTATCCGGGTTCAATTTAGGGATTTGGGGTTTGAGAAAATCATTTTCTGTTAGGAAGAAGGTTCTAGAGAATAAGGTAAGACCTAGTTTGTTAAGAGCAAAGAGTTTTCAAATATTTTTAAAGGGGTAAAAGGGGGAAAACAATCAAAAAAGAAAGGGATAAAGAGGGAATTGGTTAGCTGGACTAGGGCTGCCTTAGGCATGCCTATATAAAGACCTCTTTCCCTTCATTTTGAGGTAGCCATTAGTACTCTAATTCAGAGATAGAATTACGAAAAAAAATTGCTATCCGTTCAGTGATTTTGAATTCTTTTCAATCTTCTGAAACAACCTTGCCTTATCTGAGCATAAAAATGGATTGAATTTAGTTTTCAAAGTTAGTTTAAAGTTTGCTAGTCTGATTGAACTGTTATTGCTGCACATCCCTGCTTGGTTGAAGTTGATTTTACTAGCTATTTTTGCTGCTTAACTACTGCTGGTCCTACCCTTCACTTGTTGAAGTTCTGTAATTATTTTGGTTGTATCCAGGTACGCATTTAAAGCCCTATCGATTGTTGAATGTGGATTTGAAGAGTGAAATGAAAAGTAGGAATTTAAAAGCTTAGTGTTAACTTATTTGTGCCTCAGCCAAACCTCTCCCTAATGTCATGCTTTAGTAAATTTAATTCATGTCATTGTACATTATCATGAAATTACTAGGATTGTTGTCGCATAAGTCTAATTTGATTGTTTATGGATTCTGTACTCTTGTTTTGTTTACTAAATATTAGTATTTGTTTTAACTCTATTTTCCATTTGAATTGGTTATAGGTCAAGTATTAGTTTGTTGTTATGTGTTGATTCAACCAAGTTAAACTTTGTTAGCATGTTTAGTTTTTTGATAATTGGGTTTGGAGTTATGTCTGTTGTATTCAAGTAAGTTTAGAATGTGAATCATGACTACCATAACTTTGAATTTAGAATGTTAGTCTATTTGTTTTATGCCTGAATAGTTACAGAAAACCAAAAAGAAAACATGATTAGGCTTGTGTCTCCTATGGTCTTATTGATAAGCATTTACGTGTGGTGAAGCAGTTATTGGTTTGAATGTCAATTAAAGTAATGGTTTAAATAGGAAAAGAAATAGAAGGAATATTAAGTGAGCATGTAAGTTAAAAAATTATATGTTAGTTTTAATAACGATTTTCAGATGGCTTTCGTAATTTAAATTAGACTTGTATTGATGTTTGGATTATAGTGTTTGCATGAAAAGTGTTGATAAGTGTCGAATCAGAAATTGTTTAATTCCCCTAAGGCAAAATAACGTGTGATTTAGCATTAAATGCAAAAGACTAATCTCTTGTGTTGTTGCGTGGGATCGAACCAAGGAACTCATCGCTGATTGAAGCTGGCCTATGTTAAATTTGGGATCTCTCATGGGCCAGTTTGGATTGATATTAATTTGGAATTCAGAAGAGTCTCACACTGGTGGGCCATTGGGCCCCATGCTGGGCCCAAATTTTGATTTCACACCGCTAGCCTCTTTCATTGATTAAAATGTATTCTCTTAGTTTGGGCCATAGTAGAAACCATGTCCATTAATATTTGGGTAGTTACAATTTTAGTAGCCTTTTAATTATATCATTGTTTCTTTAGCATTGGAGGTGTGCCATAATAGATAATATAAATAATTATGGCCCTCCGAATTTTAGTGAATGCCCTTTAAAATGAAATTGAGGTGCGCCGCGCCAAATAGAATCTCAAATACGTGGCCCTTACTTAATAATTAATTTTAAAATCTTTATAATTCGAGGCGTGTCATTTAGCAAACTTTCATGGCCCTCGCAAGGTTAACAATGCGTAGTTGCTTTAGGCGCATTATTTTAATAATATTACATTACTAAACTTGGGTGTGCATTTCATGTGACCCAAATCCAAATCTTAATAACGTTGAAAAATGTGCTTCGGATTGCTGGTGCATTTTATGTGACGTGGTCCAATGACATATTTTAGATGACCTTAAATCTTCTTTAAATTGAATAAAAGCGGTTACAATTTAAAAGTGCACATAGGTTCAAAATGTTTTAAAATCAGATAATTAAGCCGAATATAGCAGTTAAGCGACCGTGCTAGAACCACGGAACTCAGGAATGCCTAACACCTTCTCTCAGGTTAACAGAATTCCTTACCCGGATTTCTAGTTCGCGGACTGTAATACAGAGTCAATCCTTTCCTCGATTCGGGATTTGAACTGGTGACTTGGGATACCCTAATGATCCCAAGTGGCGACTCTGAATTCGTTTAATAATAAATCCCATTTCGATTGTCCTTTAATTGGAAAAACTCCCGTATACCCTTCTGGAGGTAGGAAAAAGGAGGTGTGATAGCTCTGGTGACTCTGCTGGGGACAAGAGCCCAGAACTGCAGTTCAGGGTTCAAGAATTCGAGCTTAGATAAATTATTATGTTTGGCTTTATCTGATTTTGTTACATCTTTGGGCCTAATGTGCCAAGTGTTGCTTTTATTGCTTTGATATCCTGTGATTGTATATAAACTGCTACGAAACCCATCCTCTCTCTGAGTCTTCTAAATCATGGAGAAGGGTGCACTTCGTGTGACTTCTCTTCTGTCTAGAGTCTTATCCCATTAAGAACGAGGTTTGGACAAGTTACAAAGCTGACGAAGATTCTGTATTCCCGGTACGCTGCCTCCTCCCCCCCC
>MU785615.1:49508-70302 GCA_026770625.1 Nicotiana glauca
AGAATAACTCAGCCTTCTGCTGGATCCCTAGTAGGAACGTTTATTTGCATCATGGGCATTTGACTTAGGGGACTCAACACAGGGGTTGGGTCCGTCTAGGACAGGTGTACCTAGAATCAAAGACCATCCTGATGTATATTTTACGTGCTACTTGTACAATTCTTTGCTTCGATTTGCATGTTGACCAGTTGCTAGAATAAGGAAGGAATTGGAAAATAAAATTGAGGTATGAGAGTTGATTACCCATTTTTGAAAAACCTGGTGTTCAAAATAAGTCGAAACTCTGCCAAAATTTTGAAAAAAAAAAACAAAAGAAAACAAAAAGAAAGAATTTGTTTCAAACGTTTTATCTCTTTTCTCTATTTTACTTTCGTCAAATTTTTCCAAACTTCACCATTTTGATTCTCACAGGACGTGGGATACGTAGGCAACCTTCAACGGGTCCAAATTCACTTTTGCAAAACTAGCCCAAAAATAACAAAATTTTATTTTTATGGTAAATACGCAAGGTGAAGTCATTCTTGTCAAAAATAGTCGAAAGTCACTAAAAGGGCGCCAGAAGGCTATTTTTGCAAGAACAGTCACCTTTGGTCATTTTTTTTAATTTTGGCTAGTTAGCAGGCACAACCTAAAAATCTTCTTCCCCGAAGTGCTGAAAGGCCGTATTTGCAAAAACTGGGTTTTAGTTTGAAACAAACTTTTTGAAAAATGGATTTATTCTTCTTGAGTCATAGGTTTCTTTTAATTAAAATCACCTTAATAAATGTACAAGATGGGCACAATTCAAAATGAACCTTTCTCAATCCGTGAAGAGATCCCTTTGGAGCTAAATAGGTGGTGGCATGATTTGGGGGACGACAACGGGAAAGTTGTGACAAAAGCGTTGGGTGGTCTTATCGGGCTCTTGAAGGTTAAGCCGAGAAAGGACATAATTGAGGCCTTGATACATTTTGGGACCCAGCACATAATGTATTCCATTTTGCTCATTTTGAGTTAACTCCTACACTGGAAGAGATAGCAAGCTACGCCAGTTTTGAGGGGAATCTTAGAAAGCAATACCCGGTGGTGCCTAGAACAGTAACCTCTCATAAATTTTTGGACTTGTTAAGCATCAGTTGGGACATCCGAGACGGAAATTTTGGCCAAAGGATTCTATGCCTTCTATTTTTTGTATCGATGTTACAAGAATCCCCATGGTTTCGAGATGCCAGATACCAGTCTTACTCACACGGGAAACCAAGTCAAGTGGGAAGCTCAGAGAGGATTAGCTTTTATAATGGCATTCCTGGGTATTTTGATATGCCCCAGAAAAAAAGGAATATAGAGTTGGGACTCATGGGATAACTGGCTTTATGATGAAAAAGGCAAATGGGACCATAGTGTCGATGTTCTTGGCAGAAATTTACCGAGCTCTGACCCTTTTCCGAGAAGGAGGAAAGTTCTTTGAAGGGTGAAATATGTTGTTACAACTGTGGATTGAGTAACACCTTTACCATCACTCAGGATATCTGAATTGTGTTATGACTGGTATTGAGTGCATCGAAAAACATGAAAAGCAGGTAGAGGGTTATGAGTTCCCAGAGGTTACAAAAGCATGTCATGCCCACTTGAGATCCTTGACTGCAAACAAAATCGAACGGACGTTCGGGTGGTTGTCGGTCTGTGAAGTAATCTATATATCGGTTGAGGAGTGTTTTCTGCTGTTGATGGGTCTTCGAAGTATCCAGCCTTATGCTCCACACAGAGTCCTACGTCAATTAGGCCGATACCAGACCATCCCACACGATGAAAATTTGAGTCAGCAAGTCATTGAGTTAGAACCAAAAGCTGCCTTCCCAGAAGAAAAAAGTGCGTCAGATTTGGCATCAGTGCAGATCCTTAGAGCCTAAACCTCAAGTACGAGATCTATCTAAAGGAGAGTTGGAGCCTAGTTACCCTGCGTGTTATGGTAAAAGATCCCGAGTTCATCAGGAGCCCGAAAGGCCTCCAAAGAGACCTCATGTCCAATAGTTCACCGACGGAGCATAGGTGTAATGGGACTGGTTGACCAAAGAAAATGAGTACAAGGCCACCATAAGCAGGCTAGAAAAGCAAGTCATGGCCTTCAGTTTTAAAATGGTTTGCAAGCCGCTCCAGGTGAAGGAGAAAATAAAAAACTAACTCAAGAAAATGAAGCCATCAAAGCTCAAATCCGGAAAAATGAAAATAGCTGCTAGAAAGCCCGAAAGAAGCCGAGCGGACGAAAATCTTATAAGCGGTCTAAAAAAGAAAGCTCTTGAGTGTTAGAATGACCTGGAAAAGTTTGAGGCCAATCTAGCAAAAGTCCAGGCACAATGGGAGAAGAAGGTGGAAGAGCGAGCACGGTTTTTGCAACAAATGAAAAGGAACTATGAAGGGACAATCACCAGCCTAAAGAGAAAAGTAACTACCCTCGATAATGAGACGGCCAAGCAGGCCAAGGACTTTAAAGCTAATAGCAAACACTGTTATGAATTGATGGTTCAGATGGAGGAATAAATACAACAGTTACAAAATCAACATCTCCATGACACTCAGGTGTTAGAAGCCCGAAACAAGCAGGTCGGGCATCTGCTTCAAGAAAAGGGTAGAATCCGAGAGAGGGTCAGGGCCATTGCCGATTACATTATTTTGAAGTGCCAGGCATGTGAGGATATGAACTGCACCTATTTCTTCGTGGCAGAGATGACATTTGTCAGACAAATAATGAGTGATTTGGAGAGGCTCCAAAAGGATCTTACATATAGGCCAGTGGCGAGGCTGAATGATGCCCCGCGAGCCCCAGGAGCATTAGAGGCACTAATGTATTCATGATTTTTACTGGAGTCTTTTAGTCTGTTTGTGAAGTCTATATTTTCTTTTATTAAAGTCTGTTAGTTGGTTTTCGAGTCTGTTGTTTTTACCTTTCTGTTAGAGTCTGTTGGTCTTGTTTTGAGTCGGAGTCTGTTAATTTTCGCTTCTCTAGTCTTTTTGTGGTTGTAATCAAAACTGTTTTAGTTCGTGAAAAAAATTTGAAATCCCAAAATATTTGTTTTTATTCACTTATCTCCAAGAACTACGCTTGGTCTGATTCATGCAGGGTGATGATACGTAGGCAATATCCATAAGATTCGGCCGTAATAAAATCAAAAAGAGGAAAAGAAAAAGAGAGGAAAAATAAGAGAGAGAAAAAAGAAAAAGAGAGAAAATAAGAACCTATAGAAGGAAACAATGGCAAAACAAGAAGGAGAAATGAGAGAATAAAAACAAAGAGAAAGCAAAGGCAAGAATTAAAAAAAAGAAAAAGAAAAAGAAGTTGCAAATGGAAATAAGGATAGTCGGGATGACGCAAGCAACCGATCAAATGCATAATAGAAACGGTTAACTGCTTAGGTGCATTCATGCCCGCAAAATATGCGGTTGCCAATCTGTTAAAGCCCTAATCGCTAATAAAGTTGTTGTTGATGTATTGAGTCCAGGCAGGTGGTTAGTTGATTGGTATTCAGGCAACTCACTCCTACAACACCAGGTCCAAGGACAAGCTGAACATGGCCAACCAAGAACTGGAGGCAAGTGTTGTCAATCTGTCAAGAGAGGTTGATGAATAGGATGTTAATTTGAAAGATGAGTTATACAAGTCGAAACAGCAAATGGCTGAAATGTACCAGGCGGGGGCAAAGGGGCATCCATCACCAGTTTATCCCGCCAACCCTGCTTATATCCTGCCATTGGCAAAACCTCAGGAGCCTCCTACTGTTAATTCATATCCATCCCTTCCCCCTACCAACAATGCTATGGCACCACTTCCCATACAACGGCTGCTCCACCATCCAAACAAGTCCTATACCCTCCTCTACCAATCACTCCTATTTTTGTGGCACCTCCAGCTGCTGTATTACACTGATCTTCTAGTGAGTCTTTATTCCAGACTCACGACAACTAGTATTACCCTCCAAAGCCTACCTTCAAAGCTCCAAAACCATATTCCTACACTCTTCATTTTGATCTCCAGGCAAAAATTGAGAAGCCACCTAAGAATCCTGAGCAGGAGGAAATGTTTGGGAAAGTCAAGAGCATGGAACAATCTTTTAGGAATATGCAGGGGTTGGGTGGTCAAGTAAGTGTGGCATATAAAGATCTATGTCTGTTCCCAGATGTGCAATTACCAGCAGGGTTTAAGATGCCCAAATTTGATTTGTACGACAGGCATGGTAATCCAGTGGCATACTTGAGAGGTTTTTGTAGCAAGATGAGAGGAGCAGGTGGGAGAGATGAATTACTGATGGCGTATTTTATCCAAAGTCTGAGCGGGTCAGCATTGGAGTGGTATACCTGACAAGATCATGGTAGGTGGTACACATGGGATGATCTATCCCAAGCATTCGCCTACCATTTTCACTATAATCTTGAAATTATTCTAGATCGTCTGTCATTGTCGAAGATTGAGAAAAAGCCCAGTAAGAGTTTCAGAGAATATGGCTTCCGTTGGAGAGAGCAAGCAGCGAGGGTTAGCCCTCTGATGAAAGAAAGTGAAATGGTTGACTATTTCTTGTAGGCCTTGGATCCCACTTATTTCTGTCATTTGGTGTCAGCAGTAGGAAAGTCCTTCAATAAAGTGGTAAAAATGGGGAGCATGGTAGAGGAAGGATTATGAGTTATTCAGCAATTAAGGCGACCACCCAGGCTTTTCAAAGCGGTACTAGGGGTGTACCGAGGAAAAAGAAGAAAGAAGACGTTGCGACAATTGAGTCAAGATCTTGGTTTGGATCCAGAAGCCCATCATCTTACTATAACCAGCCTCGACCCCACCACCAAACTTACCCCCAAACTCCATATATCCCATCACAATACTACTACTTGCCGCCAGATCCCCATTTTTTGGTCCATCACACTCAAACATACACTCAACTTCCTACCCATGCATAATGGCGTGCGCCAACCCCATAGAATATCTACCCATCCCCATAAAATGGCTATCCACCTCCAAGAGCATACCGAAACCCCTTGGAACAAGTTTCTGACCCAATCAAGCCTTCAAGAATGAGAGGTTGCAGAAGAAGAAAACTTTTACTCCATTGGGAGAATCATACACTATCCTATTCCACAGGTTGAGACAATTGGGTATGTTGAATCTGATTGAACCTAAACTGCCAAATCCTCCCCTGAGAAATCTTGATCACTCGGTGAGTTGCGAATATTGTGCAGGTGCTCCGGGGCATGACACATAGAAATGCTGGCAATTGAAAACGGCTATTTAAGAGCTCATTAATACCCATCAGATCGAGGTTCAAGCCCAGAGGCACCCAATATCAACCAGAATCCATTGTCGTCCCATCATGAGACCAATATGATTGAGATAGTTCTTAAAGGAGAAGATCCTAAGAAGCCCTCGCAGACTGTAATGATGATCCGGTCCAGTGAAGTCAGGCTGTGTGAAAAGTCAACAAGTGGGAAGTCGTTGATCAAGTTGAATGGGACAGACAGTAAATCATCTATGGTAGTTTAGAAGGGGTCCTCAAGCGGGGTTGCAGTGAAATAGAAAAAAACAAAAGTGGTGGTACCAGGGGTAGCAAACAAGCCTATTGTAGTCATAGCGGGGGCTCGCACAGAGCCTGTCATTATCAAACCGGTAACTTAGCTACCAATGGTCAACAACAAGGCCGTCCCTTGGAATTATGGCCGAATGACAGTGACTTACAAAGGGAAAGAGGTTAAAGAAGAAGTCTGTGAGACCCATGGTTTGACTCGATCGGGGAGATGCTTTGCCCCCGAGGAGTTAAGAAAAGCCAAGACCTCCAAGGATAACTTAGTGATGGTAAAGAAAGCGGTGACCGAAGAGGAAGCGGAAGAACTTTTTAGGAAGATGAAAGTGCAGGACTATCCTATTGTAAACCAGTTAAGGAAGACGCCTGCTCAGATTTCATTGCTCTCATTATTAATCCATTCAAACGAGCACCGCCGGGCGTTGATGAAAATCTTGAACGAGGCCCACATTCCTGACAAGATCTCATTAAACAACTTGGAAAAGATAGAAAACAAGATATTTGAGGTAAACAGGGTTACTTTTTTGATGATGAGTTGCCCGTGGAGGGTACTGAGCATAATAGAGCCCTTTATCTTACGATGAAGTGCGAAGATTCCATGGTTACTCGGGTACTGATCGACAATGGTTCCAGTGCCAACATTTGCCCTCTCTCCACCCTAATCAAACTAAAAGTGGATGATGAAAGAATTCACAAGAACAATATTTGCGTTCGGTGGTTCGACGGTGGAGGGAAAGATTCAGTCGGGGATATAGTGCTGGAGATGACGATAGGGCCTGTTGAATTCACTATGGAATTCCAAGTGCTGGATGTGGTGGTTTCTTACAATCTTTTGCTGGTTCGACCCTGGATTCATGGAACCAAGGCAGTGTCGTCTACCCTGCACCAGATGATTAAATTTGAATGGGACAGATAGGAAATTGTAGTGCACGGTGAGGATAATATGTGTGCCCTGAGTGATTCCATTGTACCGTTCATCGAAGTTGAAGACGACAAGAGGCTATGGGTCTATCAAGTCTTTGAAACAATGTCCGTTGAAAATATCCCAGAGGGGAAAAGCATTCATGTTCCTAAAGTAACAGCCGCATCAGTCATGGTAGCTTCTGAGATGTTGAAGAATAGCTTTGTGCCTGGCAAGGGTCTGGGTGCCTCACTGCAGGGCATCGTACAATCAATTTCTCTTACTAAGAACTTGGATACATTTGGTTTGGGATTTAAGCCCAAAGTTGCAGACGTGAGAAGGGCCAGAAAAATGAAACAGAGCATGGGTCCTTCCAAAGCCTGTCCCGCATCTTTAGATCATTTTTCAAGACCGGCACCAAGAAACGGCCAGCAACAATAGTTCCCGGTTCTGTGGTTGGTCCTGATAAGGAGTTTCTTGAAAGGTTTGACAAATTATTCAATGAGGTGAATATGGTGGAAGCTGGAGAGGGCTTGAGTAAAGCATATGTGCAATTCGTTGGGCCAAGTGCAAAGATCAACAATTAGGAAGCTACTCCTCTTCCTACTCGGAGGGAGTTTTGGTAGTCGGCTTTGCTTTATCTTTCAGTTTATCTAGATTATTCCAGGGTTGTAATTCAGATTCTATGTTCCATCTGTTTGAATGTGTTAAACCTTGTTATCTTTAATTTCATTGAAATGCAATTTCCCTTCTTCTTTATTCCCGATAGTTTTATTTTGTTTTTCTTTTATAGTTTTATTTTGTTTTTCTTTTCTTCCTTGTACAATTCTTTTTATGTTGGTTTCAATGACATGACATACATGAGGAATCTCCGACCCAGTCTTAAAAGCCAATCTAATTCTGAAATAATAATACAAGAAATTGAGTGCGATGATGAATTGGAATATGATGATGATGAGGCCTTTGAAGAGATTAGTAAAGAATTAAGCCATTTTGAAGAAAAACCCAAGCCTAACCTGAGTGATACAGTAGCAATCAATTTAGGGGACCCTGATAATATCAGAGAAACAAAGATAAGTGTCCATCTTGAATCACAAATGAGGGAAGAGATAATCAAAGCATTGTTTGAGTACAAAGATATTTTTGCATGGTCATATGACGACATGCCAGGTTTAAGCACCGACTTGGTGGTTCACAAAATTGCCCACTGACCCGCCATTCCCTCCTGTCAAGCAAAAGCTGAGGAAATTTAAAACTGATATGAGTGTAAAGATCAAAGAAGAGGTCACCAAGCAGTTTAATGCAAAAGTCATTCGGGTCACGTGGTATCCCACTTGGTTAGCCAATGTTGTGCCCGTGCCAAAGAAGGATGGAAAGACCAGGGTGTACGTTGATTACCGTGATCTCAACAAGGCAAGTCCAAAGGATAACTTCCCATTGCTTAACATCCTCATATTGATTGATAATTGTGCCAAGCATGAAATGGTTCTTTTGTGGATTGTTATCCGGGCTATCACCAGATCTTAATGGATGAAGAAGATGGAGAAAAGTCGGCATTCATCACTCTATGGGGAATGTAATTCTGTCGGGTCATGCCATTTGGTTTGAAAAATGCTGGGGCAACCTACATGAGGGCAATGACAACCATATTCCACAACATGATACACAAGGAAATCGAGGTTTATGTGGTTGACGTGATCGTAAAGTATAGAAAGTAGTCTGACCATGTCAAAGATTTGAGAAAGTTCTTCCAAAGGCTTCGTAGGTACAATCTTAAGCTCAATCCTGCAAAGTGCTCTTTTGGTGTTCCATATGGAAAATTGTTGGGATTCATAGTCAGCCGTCAAGGTATTGAATTGGACCCATCAAAAATCAAAGGTATCCAAGAATTGCCACCTCTGAGGAACAAGACTGAAGTGATGAGTCTGTTAGGGAGGTTGAATTACATCAGCAGGTTTATTGCTCAGCTTATGACAACGTGTGAGCCTATCTTCAAGCTGTTGAAGAAGGATGCTACGGTCAAGTGGACAGATGAGTGTCAAGAAGCATTTGATAAGATAAAGGGGTATTTGTCAAACCCACCTATGTTGGTCCCACAAGAACCAGGGAGGCCTTTAATTTTGTATTTGACGATTTTGGACAATTCGTTTTGTTGTGGGTTGGATTAGCATGACATCACCAGCAGGAAAGAGCAGGACATATATTATCTTAGCAAGAAGTTCACATCTTATGAGATTAAGTATACTCATCTTGAGAGGCCGTGTTGCACCCTAATTTGGGTAGCACAGAAGCTGAAACATTATTTTTCATCTTATACTACTTATCTCATCTCTCGCTTGGGTCCGTTAAAGTATATCTTTCAGAAGCCTATGCCCACAGGGAGGCTCGCAAAGTGGCAGATCTTGGTCACAGGATTGCCACTTGGTCACAGGATTTGACATCGTCTCTGTGACTCGGACTGCGATGAAAGTACAAGCATTGGCTGACCATTTGGCCGAGAATCTAGTGGATGTAGAATATGAACCTTTGAAGACTTATTTCGCTAATGAAGAGGTGATGCACATTGATGAGTTGGAACAGGTTGAAAAACCAGGATGGAAACTTTTCTTTGATAGGGCCACTAACATGAAAGGCGTTGGGATAGGAGCGATACTTATTTCTGAAATAGGGCATCACTACTCTATTATGGCTCAGCTTCATTTCTACTATACTAACAACATGGCTGAGTATGAGATGTGCATTCTAGGTTTGAGGTTAGCTGTGGACATGGGTGTTCAAGAAGTCTTGGCCTTGGGGGACTCGGACCTTCTGGTACACCAGATTCAAGGAGAATGGGAAACACGGGATTGAAGCTCATACCGTACCGACAATGTCTGCATGATATTTATCAATGGTTTCAATTAATAGAGTTTAGTCATATTCCAAGGATTCATAATGAGGTTGCCGATGCTTTGGCTACTTTGGCGTCAATGTTACATCATCCAGATAACGCTTATGTGGACCCTTTGCAGATTCAAGTCCGTGATCAGTATGCTTACTGTAATATGGTGGAAGAAGAACCTAATGGTGAGCCGCGGTTCCACGATATCAAGGAATACATCAGAATGGGAGTGTATCCAGTGCAGGCCACAGGTGATCAAAAGAGAACAATTCGACGATTGGCAAGTGGATTTTTCTTCAACGGAGGGGTTTTGTATAAAAGGACTCCAGATCTGGGATTGCTGAGATGCATAGATGTCAGGAAGTCCACAGTTATTATAATCGAAGTACATTTTGGAGTCTGTGGACCGCACATGAGCGGGTACACGCTGGCAAAGAAGATTCTCGGAGTAGGTTATTATTGGCTCACTATGCATCGAGATTGTATCAATTTCATGCGCAAATGTCATCAGTGCCAAGTGCATAGAGATGTGATTCATTATCCACCATCTAAATTGCACACAATGTCTACACCGTGGCCTTTTGTTGCGTGGGGCATTGATGTCATCGGGCCAAATGAGCCATCAGCATTGAATGGGCACAGGTTCGTTCTAGTGGCCATCGACTATTTCACCAAGTGGGTGGAGGCCAAAATGTTCAAGTCTGTAACCAAGAAAGCGGTGGTTGATTTTGTGCACCCAAATATCATTTGTAGGTTCGAGATACCAAAGGTGATCATTACAGACAATGGAGATAATCTCAATAGTCATCGGATGAAAGAGGTATGTTAGCAGTTCAAGATTGCACATCGTAATTCCACCCCCGCCCCATGGCAAACGGAGTAGTTGAGGCGGCCAACAAGAATATAAAGAAGATACTTCGAAAAATGGTAGAGGGTTCTAGACAGTGGCATGAAAAGCTGCCTTTTGCATTGCTGGGTTATCGCACTACTGTTCGTACTTCAGTAGGGGCGACTCATTATTTGCTGGTGTATGGCACCAAAGCAGTAATACGCACAGAAGTGGAAATCCCTTTCCTTTGAATTGTCGCGGAGGCTGAAATCGATGATGATGAGTGGGTCAAAACCCGCCTGGAGCAATTGAGTTTGATCGACGAGAAAAGATTAGCATCAGTGTGTCATGGCCAATTGTATCAACAGAGAATGGAAAGGGCACATAATAAGAAGGTGCGTCTACGGAAGTTTGAAGTGGGTCAATAAGTGTTGAGACGTATCCTTCCACATCAAGCTGAGGCCAAAGGCAAGTTCACCCCAAACTGGCAAAGGTCGTTCATCGTAACTAGAGTGTTGTCAAATGGTGCTTTGTATTTATCAGACAAAGAAAGCAAGTGTGCAGAAATGGCCATTAATTCCGATGCGATCAAGAGATACTATGTATGATTTTCTTTGGTTAAATTGTATTTGTTTGTACTTGGCATATATTGAAGATTGGAATGACGAAGGCATTTTGTTCTGCTATCTAAACTTTATCCTTTATTACCCCCTTGAGCCATATTTATTTTCTTTCATACCCCTCTTTTGGAATCAGTAGCAGAGATCAGAAACACAAGCATAAAAGATAAGTAACGGAAAATGAGAGAAAAGAAAAGAAGGAAAAGAGAAAAGAAAAAAAAGGAAGAAAAGGAAAGGAGAAAAAGAAAAAAGAAAGAAAAAGAGAAAAAGAAAAAAACCAACAAAATAACAAAAAAGAAAAGGAAATAAAAAGAGAGAAAGAAAAGAAAGAGATAAGAGAAAATCCAACAACAAAGCAATTTATATGACATGAACTATGTTCGACCTAATTCCTTTTAAGGATATGTAGGCAGCCTCACGGTTCGATCCCGTCAAAATAAAATCCAAAAGTCCCCAAGCAAGAAACTGAGGCAGAAGTTGTGGTTGTTGTAAGAAATCTGATTCTGAAAGTTGTAATTTTGAATCCATGTTGAATTGTTTTGAGACTTGATACCCTTTGTTTCTAACCCCATCCAAAATCCCACATTACGGTCCAAAGAAAGACCTTCTGATCACTCTTCGAGAGATGCCAAGTCAAGTAAGTAGAGGCAATTCATATCAGGGGCAACACTCCGGTCCAAGCCGGAAAAATAATGAAAATGAGAGAGTCTTATTGGTGAAAACCCTCACGGGCACCGTAAGGCAATGGAAGCTGAGAGAAATAAAAAATGAGAGAATCTTATTGGTGAAAACCTTCACGGACACCTTGAGGCGAAAGTGAGTTTAGAGATGAACAAAAGAGAGAGGTCTGTTGGTGAAAACCTTTCAGGGCACCGTAGGAAGAAAAAGGTCAAGGTTTGGGTGAAGAAATTAGGTTGTGGAGTTCTGAGGCAACAAAGTATTGCGACTGAAAGTTGATTGTTTGGACAGATTTGGGCTGATTAATTCGAAATGCATGTCATGATCAATGGTACCAGTTGTTCCACTCAGATAAGTCTCTTTTCCTTTTTTCCTTTTTAGCAAGTTGTCCGGTTTTGGATTTTCTTTAACCTTAACTCTCAAAGTCATTGCATTTCATTTATTTTGGGGTTTATTTCTGTAAGATATTTCAATGTCAGTCTTGTTCAAAGCAAATAAGAAAGGATTCCAAAGTTCACTACCAACTTCCAAAAGTGTATACCAAAGATAGGTTGATGTAAAGTGGGATATAAGGAATCACCGGAAGTTTCATCGGTGGAATGACTTGGTAATTTCATGGGAGATGAAAAGGTTCAGATAAAGGGGTCAGAGATGTAAAACAACGGTTTGGGTATAGAACACTCGGGTCATCAAAGGTCATGAGGTTTGAAGGTCAGTCAAAAAGTCAAACGGTTCAGGGCCAGTTCGGCGAAGCAGGTCAAAACAAAGCACGACAGCAGAGGGACCTTCAACAAGAATGCCATCAACTAACCACCATATTTTAAACTGATAAGATTTTTTCTTTGATTGAAATAGGGGCAGAAAGTTTTGGTGTTTCGGAGATACCCTCCGTAAGGAAAGGCAAGCACCAAACAGGTTTGACTGTAAACTGTCCGGACCCTCTTGGAAAATAGGACATAGTTTAAAATTCAAAACAATCATGAGTATCATAATCTAGCATATTGTACCCCAAAGGAATATAAGTTGGTTTCAAAGTCTGTATGTTTGAGATAGGATTCAATTAGGATTTTTCAGGACCCTCCTGAATAATGGGACCTAGATTTAAGATTGCTATTAGATAACAAGATGTAGCGAAAATAATACATTTTAGAAGATATAACTTAGATTTAAAATTGTTGTTGAATTAGGAATTGTCAGGACCCTCCTAGATAGTGGAGGGTAGTTTAAGACCCTCTTAGACAACAAGATTTAGCGAAAGTCACACCTTTAGAAGATATAACTTAGATTTATAGTTTTCATTTAATTAAGAGTTGTTAGGACCCCCTAGATAATAGGACCTAGCTTTCAAATTATTAGAAATATTTGGTAAAATAATTCAGTTAACACTCACATATGTGCCCAATTACCAAACTGGGACAGAAAATTTTCTTTGTTTTGTCTATTTTTGTTGAAATCAGGTACCCGCTTGGAGAATAGGGAGAAATAATTCACGTTCAACAATCAGGAGCCCACCTGGAGAACAAGGGAACACAGTTCAAGTTTCAGCGATCAGGCACCCACCTGGAGAGCAAGGGAATACAATTCAAGTTTCAGCAATCAGAAGCCCACCTGGAGAACAAGAGAATACAGTTCAAGTTTCAGCAAGCAGGCGCCCACCTAGAGAGCAAGGAAAAATAATTCAAGTTTCAGCAGCCAGGCGCCCTCCTGGAGAGCAAGGGAATAAAATGCAAGTTTCAGCAATCAGGTTCCCACCTGGAGAGCAAGGGAATACAATTCAAGTTTTAGCAATCAGGCACCCACCTAGAGAGCAAGAGAGTACATTTCAAGTTTCATCTTTCAAGTTCTTATTGATATTTGGTAACATGATTCAGTTTAAACTCACATATGCGCCCAGCTACCAAACTGGGCAAAAAAATTTCTTTGTTTTTTTCTATTTTGTTGAAGTCAGGCGCCCACCTGGAGAGCACGGGAATGCAATTCAAGTTCAGCAGTCAGGCGCCCACCTGGAGAGCACGAGAATACAATTCAATTTCAGCTGTCAGGCACACACCTGGAGAGCACGGGAATACATTTCAAGTTCAGCAGTCAGGCGCCAACCTGGAGAGTACGGGAATGCAATTCAAGTTCAGTAGTCAGCCGTCCACCTGGATAAAGGAAAAGCATCTCAGAATGTAGTTCAATTTTTTGGCAGTCAGGCATCCATCTGAAGAAATGGAAAACATCTCAAATTATAATTCAAGTCGACAACAAAGAAATTTCAGCAGGAGCATACAGGTCAACATCGCAACAAGAGCTGCAGGATCAAGTTTAAAGATATAGATAGGTTTTTGTAATTCATAGATCATAGTTTAGTCTAGCTCCTTTTTATTTTGACACGGTGTAATAAGGGGTTCAGTAAGCAGTAGCAACAGCAGTAGCAACAACAGCAGCAACAGTGAAATCACAGCTTCATGGTAGTCCTAGCTACGAAACATTCCTGAACTACACTGACCTGATTTCTTTTTAGGCAAGGATGTGTAGGCAACCTTGGAAGTAGATTGTGGTCAACATTTTCAAAAATGCTTCCCATGGAGTATTCGAACCGGCAAAAATCGCTTGTATCCACTCACTTTATCTTTGTACGAAAACTCTTTGTGTTTTCAAGCAAAAAGGAGAAACTGTGAGCACGTGATTTTTTCCCTATATGAATCACTCCCATAAATTCAAAACAAAATAATTTTTCATTATTTGCAAATTTTGTGGATTTTGTGTGGCATTTTCTGTCAATTATTTGCATTTGCTGTGCATGTTTAATTAATGTAAAAACACAAAAAGTATGTGCATTTGCATTTAGATTTAATTTAGCATTTCAAGATCAATTAAGTAATTAAATTATTTTATAAAAAGTGATAGTCACAAAATAGTTCAATTTGCACTTTTGATTTTAATTTATATTTTTGAGTAGTTTTCTTTTAATTTGTGGCAATAATTATTATTTAAGATTAATTAGTATTTATTTTAGTATTCCTAGGGATTAACTTAGATTTTAATTTGATTTTGAAAAAAAGTGAAAAAAGGAAAAAAGGAAAAGAATTTAGGATTGAAAAGAAAAAGAAAACAAAAAAAGGGAGAAAGGCTATCTTTTGCCAAGTCTTCAGGCTTTTCGCCCAGGACCAAAATTTTTCCTCCAAACCCACCCACTAAACCAAGCCCAAGAACCGCCCCAACCCGGTCCATTTCCCATACCCCGACCAAACGAGCCCATTTCCCCCTCCCCCATTCAATCCCAGTCGTCGAGGTTTCTTTGATCCAACAGTGGAGAGTGGGGGTGGGCTTACTATATAAGTGTCCGAACCAGCCCCACCCCCACCTCTCTTCATCTCTCTCACCCCCCCTTCCTCTCTTTCTTCAGAGAAGTGAAACCCTAAATCTGTTGCCAGCATTCCCACGCCGCCTTAGGGTGGCGGCGTCTACCCCAATCCCAAGCAAAATTACACCGTAATATCCCCTTTGTCTCCTCATACTAATTCCTCAACTCGTTCCCTTCGAATCATCCCCAGGCATCTCGAATTTTAGATCAAAGAATAGACCCTAAACCCTAATCTCCTCAAATCGGTCCAAAACTCCCCAAGTCATCCCTGTATCTTTGTTATGGTCAAGATTCGTGGCCTCTTGCTTCAAGAAAGACCCTCAGAAGTCCTCTCCTTCAAAGAGATTTGGTCAGAGCTGTACAAGAATGGATCCTTTGAAGGAGAAGACCCTTGTTGGTCAGTTGAGGCAAGCGTAAGAGATTGTTTGGTCTGTTTTCGATAAGGTATGCTCACCACTGTTCGCTTTTTCTTTGTTCCTTTTCTCTCTATCTTTCCAGTTTTCTCCTAGTTTTTCTTTTAGGTCAAAAATTCCTGAATGTAGGAGTCCTTCGGTTTTTTTTTTTTGTTGTTTAGTTTTGGTTCTTGTTTAATTAATCTAGTCTATAATACATAATAGGTCGTTGTCAGCTAAATCATCTATGTTTGATTTTCTGTTAATTGGTGTCCGTAGATTAATTGCTTTCATGTTTGCATAAAGTTCTGTGACTGAAATTTGGAATTTGGAATTTGAAATTTGAGGTATGTTAGAGATTCAACTATTAGTGTCATTTGTTTTGTTTTTGATCCGTTTGGTAGAACTGATGTGATGATTTATTTGTTTGTCACAATTGCAAAGCATTAAGAATTTGTAGGGGGCTAATTGAACAAATAAAACTTAGGGGAGGGGGACAATTGAGTGATTAGAACCTTAAGGGGGCTTAAGGGTCAGGTAAAGATTGTAAATACATGAGTATCCGGGGTCAATTTAGGAATTTGGGGTTTGAGGGAATCATTTTCTATTAGGAAGAAGGTTTTAAGAGGATAAGATGAGAGCTGGTTTGTTAAAAGAAGAGTGTTTTCAGATATTTTTAAAGGGGTAAAAGGGGAAAACAATCAAAAAAGAAGGGGTAAAGAGGGAATTGGTTAGCTGGACTAGGGATGCCTTAGGCATCCCTATATAAAGACCTTTTTCCCTTCATTTTGGGGCAGCCATTAGTACTCTTATTCAGAGATTAAAAAAAAAATTACTGTTTCATTGGATCCCTTCAGTGATTTTGAATTCTTTTCAAATTTCTAAAACAACCTTTGCCCCATCTGAGAATAAAAATGGATTGAATTTAGTTTTCAAAGTTAGTTTAAAGTTTGCTGGCCTGATTGAACTATTATTACTGCACGTCCCTGCTTTGTTGAAGTTGATTTTACTAGCTGTTTTTGCTGCTTAACTACTTCTGGTCCTACCCTTCACTTGTTAAAGTTCTGTAATTGTTTTGGCCGTATCCAGGCACACATTTAAAGCCCTATCGGTTGTTGAATGTGGATTTAAAGAGTGAAATGAAAAGTAGGCAGCTAAAAGCATAGTGTTAACTTATTTGTGTCTCAGCCATACCTCTCCTTAATGTCATGTTTTAGTAAATTTAGTTCATGTCACTGTACATTATCATGAAATTGCTAGGATTGTTGTCGCATAAGTCTAATTTGATTTTTTATGGATTCTGGACTCTTGTTTGGTTTACTAAAGATTAGTATTTTTTTTTAACTCTATTTTTCATTTAAATTGGTTAGAGGTCAAGTATTAGTTTGTTGTTATGTATTGATTCAACCAAGTTAAACTTTGTTAGCATGTTTAGTTTTCTGATAATTGGGTTTGGAGTTATGTCTGTTGTATTCAAGTAAGTTTAGAATGTGAATCATGACTACAATAACTTTGAATTTAGAATGTTAGTCTATTTGTTTTATGCCTGAATAGTTACAGGAAACCCAAAAGAAAACATGATTAGGCTTGTGTCTCCTATGGTCTTATTGATAAGCATTTACGTGTGGTAAAGCAGTTATTGGTTTGAATGTCAATGAAAGTAATGGTTTAAATAGGAAATGGAACAGAAGAAATATTAAGTGAGCATGTAACTTGAACAATTATGTGTTAGTTTCATTAACGATTTTCAGATTGCTGCCGTAATTTAAATTAGACTTGTATTGATGTTTGGATTATAATGTTTGCATGGAAAGTGTTGATAGGTGTCGAATCAGAAATTATTTAATTCCCCTAAGGCAAAATAACATGTGATGTAGCATTAAATGCAAAAGACTAATCTCTTGTGTTGTTGTGTGGGATCGAACCAAGGAACTCATCGCTGGTTGAAGCTGGCCTATGTTAAATTTGGGATCTATCATGGGCCAGTTTGAATTGATATTAATTTGGAATTCAGAAGAGTCTCACGCCTGTGGGCCATTGGGCCCCATGCTGGGCCCAAACTTTGATTTCACACCGCTAGCCTCTTTCATTGATTAAAATGTATTCTCTCAGTTTGGACCGTTGTAGAACCTCTGTCCATTAATATTTGGGTAGTTACAATTTTAGTAGCCTTTTAATTAATTTATTGTTTCTTTAGCAATGGAGGTGTGCCATAATTACTAATATTAATAAGCGAGAATAGCAGAATTTTGTCGTCCTCATAGGGGCATTTAGGTAATATGCAGAGTTGGCCAATTCTATGAGGCTTTTTATTTTTTAGACAAGTGGCCTTTTTGGGTCCTAATTGCAAACACTTCTTTACTCTCTTCGGGAAAAAATGTAAGTAGACAAATAATATAATAATATTTACATGCTCTTAGCAGGTAAATGCAATTAACATTTTATAGTAGATTAAGAGTGTCCTATAGTAAAACAAATTGCTATTTATAGTTTTACTGCTACACTATATATGAGCAAGGACAAAAAAACTTTGGCGCCCTTACATTTTTATGAGTAATAAAGGAATTTTATTTATTGGTAATGTGCAGCTCTTCACGTGGTTGTTATCAGTGGCGAAACCAGTAATTTCATCTTGGGTATTCAAACTTGAATAAAGTAAAAAAAATACCCAATAAAGAGTGTTTAATATATATTATATACAACTAAAATCTAATATTCTACCTTTATATATAATGTAATTTTTCAATAAAGAGTGGTCAATTGACCACCCTTAGTTCTATGTAGCTTCCCCCCTAGTTGTTGCTATTGGTTTTTTCCCTTCAAATTCTCACTTTTGCATTTTTTGAGAAAACTGCCCTCTATAGCCCCTCAAAATTTTAATAGCCCATGTTTTGTACCACTTATAAAAAATGGTCCTTCGGCCCAAACATATTGCATATAGTAGCCAAAAGGAATGAGTATGACAATACAAACGCCTGTAGCTCAGTGGATAGGGCGTTTATTTCCTAAGCTGAAGGTCACAGGTTCAACCCCTACCTGGCGCGATAGAGCACCCCTTTTTTGCCTTTGGCCCAAACATATTGCATATAGTAGCCGAAAGGAATGAGCAGACAACACAAGCACATGTAGCTTAATGGATAGGGTGTCTATTTCTTAAGCTGAAGGTCGCAGGTTCGACCCCTACCTGGTGCGATAGAGCAAACCCTTTTTTGCTTTTTTAAATTGTATTTTGTACTTTTGGATCTAATAATATTAGCTAAGAATTGAATGACATTCTATTTTGTATATTTTTTGTATAGTAACAGTCTATTTTGTATAGTGACACTCTATTTTGTATATTCAGTCTATTTTGTATAGTGACACTCTATTTTGTATATGTTTTGTATAGTAACAGTCTATTTTGTATAGTGACAATCTATTTTGTATATTTGTTGTATAGTGACAGTCTATTTAGTATATATTTTGTTTAGTGACAGTCTATTTAGTATATTTTTTATATAATGACAGTCTATTTTTGTATATATTTTGTATAGTGACAATCTATTTTATATACTTTTTGTGTAGTGATAGTTTATTTTGTATATATTTATATAGCGACAATCTATTTAATATATTTTTTTGTATAATGACAGTCTATTTTTGTATATACTAACTATACAATATATATACGTTGATTTTACAATGTTAACCATGATAATTTCTAAGTCTCTGGGTAGTTTTTGTGAGCAAAAAAAGAGAAAGAGATTTGTAATTATTGATAGTGATCTGCAATGGATTAGGTCGCCGATGGGGAAGAGTTCTAGGTCCTTTTGATTTTTCTATGTTAGGTATTGATAGTGATATCTTTGTTTTCTTGAAATTTAAAAGAAAGAATATTTAGGAACAAAAGCATTTCAAAAGACAAATTAATTTCAGTTTAAAACAGAAAATTTATTTTATTTCCAGGTTTAAAAAATATTCCTTACCATCCATGTTCATAACACCAAATTCAACTATGACCAACTCTAAATAGACTAGACCAAATACAAACTTTCTTTTATTCAAAACCCACATGGCCAAGAAAAGAAACCACCGTATCATGAGCCAAACCTAAAGAATTAAGCACAAAATACGTAGATTTGTTATTAATCCCAATAAAAAAATGACAGAGACACATGAAAAATAAAGAAAGACTTGTTATTCTAGCGAAATAGAAAAAGTACCTCACTAAAAAGAGGAGAAGAAGAAACCTGACAGTGAATTAAACATAGAAAAAGCTATTTATAGTTTTGTGTCATGACCCAAACCCGGTCGTGATGGCGCCCAACCCTAAAGCTAGGCAAGCCTGACCAACAATCGCTCCCAATTCAACAATAAATCTCAAAAACAACAATTTAAGGAGAATATATTAATTTTAGAATAATTCTCCAATATTTGTAGAAGAATAATACTGAGAAATACGAAGTCTGATAAAAATACTCCGAAAAGATCTGGAGTCACGAGTCTAGAGCCTCTAAACAAAACCGGATAATAATATCTGAATGAAATACTTAAGTCTGAAAATGTATATATAAATAAAACTGGAATAAGAAGAGTAGCCAGGTCCTGCGAACGTCAAGCAGCGACCTCCACAACTCTGATAACTCAGGAAACAGGACTGCTCAGCTAAACCTCCGGTGTACCTGAATCTGCACACAAGGTGCAGGGAGTAGGGGTGAGTACTACCAACTCAGTGAGTAATAAGCATATAAAATGTCTGAGGATAAGAAATCCACGAAATACCACAAAGTAAAGCTAAAACTAACAGTGCGATACCTTAACTACGAACCAACAGCAAAGCAACATCAAATATAACAGTCAAGTATAATGCAAGGATGCAATGCAATGCACATGAACACGCTGTGGCGTACAGCCCGATCCATTTAACGTCGACGGCGCTCACTGGGGGTGTGTACAGACTCCGGAGGGGCTCCTTTAGCCCAAGCGCAATATAATCATAACATTCGTTGCGGCGTGCAGCCCGATTCATACTCAGTCCACAATATGCATATGAGTCACGTAAAAGATTCAATTAATTTCCCAATTTCCAATTTATTAAGAAGAATATGCTTTAAAGATTTAACTTCAAGAAAAGTGACTTAGCATTTCATAACAGTAATTAAACACAGGACTAAGATCAATGATTATACAAAACATGCTATCACAATGATAATCATCCTCTCAGGATGCTACAGATCGACACAAGGCCCCAAACATGGCAATAAGCCCCGATATATTCAACACAGGGTGCGTATCAATCGCCAATATAGAATTATTCTTGTTCGGGATGGACCAAGTCACAATCCCTAGTCATAACCAATCCCGCACCTGCCATGGGATGCGAGTCACGCCCTAAATAGCGTCACAATATGATAAGCCGGGGTTTCAAACCCTCAGGCCATCATATATACCAACTACTCACCTCTAACAGGCCGTAGACTCGTCCGCAATGCCTTTTCCTTTCGTATTGACCTCCTCGTGCGTCGAATCTAGTCAAAACCACAGCGAATACATAAATATGGGTCAAAGAAACATAACCCAATCAAAATAACTCGAAAAGTACTAAAATTGACAAAGTTCATAAAA
>MU785619.1:0-5000 GCA_026770625.1 Nicotiana glauca
TCCGGACTTGTAAACCGGATTATATTTGCAGCGACCACATTGTCCTTTTTATAAGGCATAGTTGGGCGTGATCAATTGGCAAAGTATGCTTTAGAGCCTTGATGTTCACTGGCAAAGTATGCTTTAGAGCCTTGATGTTGATGACGACTCTGAAGGGCCCACTAAGCGAGAAACACTCAACATTTTTTGCAGCTCGCTACAAGGCTTAAGCGCGTCCTTGACTAAACTGTTAAGAGTTTAAATAAAGCGCTACTTAGGCGAGATAGAGCGCACAACCTCACTTTAACCGATTTCAGGGCTTAAGCGTGCCTCAAATGAGCTTTCAATGACACTAAATTGAACCATGATAAACCTCTGTTTATTTGCACGAACAGAGAATATCATTTTACGGTGTTCAAATGATTGATATTCAGGGTCTATGGCTTTTTTCCCATTTCTCTAAAGCCAAGAGACAAGAAACAAGTAAAGCCAAAATTCCATGAAGTCGCTTGGGTGCATAAAAAACTAATGAACTCAATTTGAAACCAAATTATGATGGATTGAGCATATTTTTGCTACTTTAAAATGATACTTCAGGATGCATCCTACTTCTTTTAATATATCGGCGATAGAAAAGCGAAAAGTATTACATAAGTTGGGACATAGAGAGTATTTTGATTTCAAGAATAAGAAGTTCCGTGAGTAAATATTGTTATTTTATATGGATGAAATTGTAAAAAAAAATTCTAAATTGAAGAATAGATATTCCAGTTATTATCTATGGATAAATGGCTAATGTTTGAAAAAAAAAAAATTAGATATCTTAATTAAACAATAGTAATTGTAGACATCAAAATTTTAAGGGATCAAGCCAAATCCTAAGTTACCTTCAAACACAAGGAAAAGTGGCTTTTGAAGAGGTTATTCATCCCAACTTCATTGGTTAGTATATTTTAACTTGTTTCATTACATTTCAATAAACACCCATTGATTTTAATCTTTAATCTTCTAAGCTTTTTCATGGTAGAAATTAGGAATTGGGGTAGAAATTGGGAATTTTGAAAATTTGAGATTTAGAACTCAAATTGAGATCAGAATTTGAAACTAATTTCTCTTAAATTATTGAGAATTTTGAGAAACAATTTGATGCTTTGAATTGACATATTCGACGGATTTTAATTAATTAAACAAGTCCTATTCATATTGGCTGCAAGTGCTTATTCACATTAGACATACCTATTATTTATCCATTAAGTATCTATATTAAAATGGATAATTATAAGATCCATATTAGACCCAATTTTTAAAAGTTCATTATCCAACCCATTTTTTAGTAGATAATATACATAAATAATTATTTTTTTGTCCATTTTACCCTCCCACTCCAGTCTTGGTGTAACAGCCCAGTACTGTTCGTAAGGAAGAAAGACGGATCCCTGAGAATGTGCATTAACTACCGGCAGTTGGACAAGATAACAATACGCAATAAATATCCTTTGCCCAGTATAGATGACATGTTTGATCAGTTACAAGGAGCTTCCCACTTTTCAAATATTGACCTCCGTTTTGGTTATCATCAACTTAGAATCAAAGATGAAGATATTTCTAAGACTGCTTTTAGAACTCGATACAAGCACTATGAGTTTCTCGTGATGCCTTTCGGACTGACTAATGCTCCAGTGTATTCATGGATTTAATGAATAGGGTGTTCAAGCTATTTCTGGATAGATTTGTAATAGTATTTATTGATGATATTCTGATATATTCTCGTAGCCAAGGAGAACAGGAGGATCATCTCAGGACTGTGTTGCAGACATTGCGAGGGCATCGACTTTATGCTAAGTTCTCGAAGTGTGAATTCTGGCTATACTCGGTAGCATTTCTGGGGCATGTTATATCGAAGGATGGAATTATGGTATATCCTAAGAAGACTGAAGCTGTGCAGAAATGGCCTAGACCTACTTCTCCTACAGAGATTCACAGCTTTTTAGGCTTAGCAGGCTATTACATGCGTTTGTGCAGGATTTCTCCAGAATAGCAGCGCCGCTGACCAAGCTAACACAGAAAAATGCAAAGTTTCAGTGGACGGAGGAATGTGAGCAGAGCTTTCAAAAACTCAAAACATGTTTGACAGCTGCACCAATATTAGCCTTACCATCAGGTTCTGGAGGATTTAAAGTATTCTGTGATGCCTCAAGGGTGGGATTAGGATGTGTTCTCATGCAAAATGGTTGTGTTATAGCTTATGCTTTGAGACAATTGAAAAAACACGAGCAAAACTATCTTACACATGATTTGGAGATGGCTGCAGTGGTATTTGCTCTAAAAATTTGGATACATTATCTATACGGCGAAACTTGTGAGATTTATACTGACCATAAAAGTCTAAAGTATATCTTTCAGCAGAGAAATCTGAATCTTCAGCGGCGTCGGTGGATGGAACTACTCAAAGACTATGATTGTTCTATTTTATATTATACTGGAAAAGCCAATGTGGTGGCTGATGCATTGAGCTGAAAATCTATAGGGGAGTTTGGCACATATAGCCCCTGCAAAGAGACTTTTGGCCAAAGATATTCTGAGACTAGAAGATACAGGTATCAGATTTAGTGTCGGAAATTCAGAGGCATTGTTAGCTTGTGCTCAGGCTAAGTCATCATTAGTTGAGCTCATTAAGGCCACCCAACATGAGGATGAACGATTATACAAATACTGAGATAAGGCCTTAGCTGGTAAAAGCAAGGATATGATTGTTGAAAGTGATGGTGTTCTTCGAATGGGTAGGCTATGTGTAGCAGACGTAGATGGGTTGAGACATGCTATTCTTAAAGAAGCTTACAACACTAAATACACTATACATCCTGGATCCACAAAAATGTACCATGACCTAAAGCAATTTTATTGGTGGGAAGGTATGAAGAAAGATGTTGCTAACTTTGTTTCTAGTTGTTTGACTTGTCAGCAGGTCATGGCTGAGCATCAGCGACCCGCAAAACGACTACAATAAATTAAAATTCCAGAGTGGAAATGGGAAAGAATTACTATGGAGTTTGTCACCGATCTACCGCGAACTCTTAGAGGTTATGACTCTGTATGGGTGATTGTAGATCGACTGACGAAATCAACACACTTTTGGCCAGTAGAGACTGCATATGGCGGAGTGAGGTATGCACAGATATTTATAAATAAAAATTGTCCGTCTTCACGGAGTTCCAATATCCATCATCTCTGATAGAGGATCACAATTTACCTCACGCTTTTGGAAATCTTTTCAAGAAGCATTGGGTACACGAGTAGATCTTAGTATTGTATTTCATCCACAGACAGACGGGCAGTCTGAACGTACTATACAGATCTTGGAGGATATGTTGAGAGCTTGCATTCTTGAGTTTGGAGGTAGTTAAGAAACTTACCTACCTTTAGCTGAATTTTCTTACAACAATAACTTCCAGTCCAATATTTAAATGGCACCGTACGAAGCATTGTATGGTAGAAGATGTCGTTCTCTTATCGGATGGTTTGAAGCTGGTGAGACTAACTTATTAGGACCCGACTTAGTACAAGAATCAATGGACAAAGTCCAGTTGATCAGACAGAGATTGCTTACTGCTCAAAGAAGACAAAAGTCTTATGCTGATAAGAGGAGAAGAGATTTAGTGTTCACAATTGGAGACAAAGTGTTCCTACGAGTCTCTCCTATGAAAGGTGTGATGTTGGGAAAAGAGGCAAGCTGAGCCTCAGGTTTATAGGACCGTATGAGATACTAGATCGAGTGGGAGCTGTGGTTTATCGTTTGGAACTTCCTCCCGAGTTGTCCTTTATTCATCCAATGTTTCATGTCTCAATGCTAAGAAAATATATATCAGACTCATCTCAGGTGCTTGAAGCACCAACTATACCGCTTGACGAGAAGTTTTACGAGGAGGAGCCGATGGAAGTTGTTGATAGACAAGTAAGAAAGCTACGGTCAAAAGAAATTGTGTTCGTTAAAGTTTTATGGAGAAATCATACTGTTGAAGAAGCTACTTGGGAGGTAGAAAAAGATATGCAAGCGAAGTATCCACATTTGTTTCAGTTTACAGGTACGTACTTGAGTTAAATTCGGAGACCGAATTTCATAAGGTGGGGAGGATGTAATACCCTATATTTAATAAGGGTGTATTGGTCCTTAGCAAAATAATAATAATAGTAATAATAATGATAATAATAATAATAATAATAATAATAATAATATAATAAGCAACCATCTATTAAAAATAAAATAAGAACTAATAAAAAAAATATATAAAAAAAATGGGCCGAAAGGGCCCATTACCCTAACCTGCCAACAAAGACTTTGAAAAGGGTTAACAACACCCTTATAAGGGAAACAAAGTAGAAAGCTCCGAAACAGCAAAAAAGAAAAGGAAAACGAGCAGAAAAAAGAAAAAGGGGAAAAGAGAATAAGAAGAAAGCTTTGGGAAAAGGAAGAATTTGGAGTTGAAATTGGAGGTATTAAAGCTCTCCTTTGGCTCAAGAAGTTAACCTTCTTCCCCTCATCTACTGAATTGTTTCACCGCATCTATGCAATTTCATGTAGTACAAAAGAATTCAATATCAACTTTCTCTTATACAAAAAGAGTATACTGATGATGAGTCTATAAAGGTTTGGTTTAAGCACTAACAGGTCTAATTTTAGAGGAATAAATTATACCAAAGAGTTTGAAATTGATAGAATTATGGACTAGTTCTATGATTAAATATAAATCCACAAACTAAGACTCAAACGTGAACCCTGATGATTGGATATTCTAAATTAGTGATGGATTTAACCTAAATAAGGCAATTAACATCTGATCGATATTATATAATTATAGATTGATTGGAGGAAGTTGTACGAATCGCTCAAGGTGAAGCATTTGGTATTTTGGCTCGAGTACTGTGAGTAGTAATCTTACCGCAATTTATATTTTCATAAATTGCATGATTTACACATGATTTTTAATATGAATATGTTACCGATTATTTTGAGTTGCATATGG
>MU785619.1:10000-23548 GCA_026770625.1 Nicotiana glauca
CATGGCAGGGCGTGGCCATGGCACAAGTCAAGACGTGTCAGGACATGGCCACGACACGTTTCAGGACGTGGCAGGACGTCACAAGACATGGCAGGGCGTGTCCATGGCACGGGTCAGGACATGTCAGGATGTTACAGGACGTGGCCACAGGACATGTCAGGACGTCGCAGGACATGGCAGGACGTGACCAGGGCACGGGTCAGGACGGGACAGGACGTCACAGGACGTGGCCACAGGACATGTCAGGACGTCGCAGGACATTGCAGGACGTGGCCATGGCACGGGTCAGGACGTCGCAGGACGTGACCATAGGACGTGTCAGGACATCGCAGGACATGGCCATGGAACGTGTCAGGACATCCTACAACATGTCCATGGCACGTGTCAGGACGTCGCAGGATATGGCAGGACATGGCAGGACGTGGACATGGCACATGTTAGGACATCGCAAGATGTGGCCACAGGACGTGTCAGGACATGGCAGGGCATGGCCATGGCACGGGTCAGGACATGGCCATGGCATATTTCAGGATGTGTCAAGACGTCGTAGGACATGGCAAAACTTGGCCATGGCACGGGTCAGGACGTGTCAGGATGTCGCAGGACGTGGCCACAGGACGTATTAGGACGTCGTAGGATATGGTAGGACGTGGCCATGGTACGTGTCAGGACGTCGCAGGACATGGTAGGGCATGTTTCAGGACGTCGCAGGACATGGCAGGTGTTAGCCTCTAATAATGTGACTTGACGAAGGTCGGGCAGAATTCATGTCAAGGGCTTGTACATTGCCCCTTGACATGGGTTCGTGGATGTGATGGCAAGCAATATGCAAGGCTGGGTGTGTGTGTAAGTTGGCGATGGGCTTAGGTAGGTCAGCTAGGCAAGGTGCCTTGAGTGTTGGCAAGGCAACCTTGGTTTGTGGGCATCGGCAATGGCAACAAAGGCATGGCACTTGACAAAGGCATGCGCGGATCCGTGGGATGACTTAATTTATGGCAAGGAATGGCTATGAATTTAAGGGCGAGGCAAGGTCCAAAACAAAGCAGGGCTTGAGACAAAACGTGGGCAAAAAGTTGGAAGGCTAGTGTGCAAGGCATGTGATGCAAGTGGTGTGCAAGACATGTGCTTTGGAAGTTGAAGACATGTGCAAAGCACATGTGCAGTTGACTCTATTGATTAGGACAAGGACATTTCGTGAGAAGGGTTTGAACTTGAATTCAAACAGAATGGTTAGCTTGTTTGTAGGAGTGTGATGTGCATGGCACATCGTCTTAACTGCCCCAACTGCCCCTTTGTAAAACTGCCATGGGCAGCCCCCTTTTTATATGTATATTTTGTTTGGCATTGGCAAGTAGCATATTGTGAGCCAAGTCAAAACGTGAGTCCTTTTGTAATTCTGCGAGAATAATAAAGGTTGGGTATTTTACCCGTAATCCTATGTGTTCTTAAGTTTGGCTAAAGTCTTAAAATTCTGTGTGTCAGGCTGTGCGCGCGAAAAGTTAAGCTGAGTGGCTGTGTGATTTCTACTGCCGTGCAGTGTCAATATTTGCAAAAAATTGGCCCTGTAACAACTAGTATCAGAGCCAGGTCGTGACTTGTGGCCATGGCTGGTGGAGTTTCAGAGTTGCGTGATCGTGTGCAACGGTTGGAGGCGCTGATCGGCGTGACTGATGATCCTTTAGACCTGGCAGATCTGATTACTGAGATTTACCGTCTAAAGGATGGCATGGATTGGTTTCGTGAAGGGATCCAACAAACCTATGAGGCTACAGATGGTAAAGTTGAAGATCTGAAGAAGGAGATCGAAACTTTGAATGCTGAAATTACTGTTCTTCGACGGGCATTGGCTGCTCCAAGCCAAGGCAGTGAAGAACGTTCAAAAGTGAAGATCCCTGATCCTAAGGCATTTGGTGGAGCATGTAGTGCTAAAGAATTGGAGAAATTTCTGTGGGATATGGAGCAGTACTTTGCTGCTGCCAAAGTTCCGGGCGGAGAGAAAGTCAGAATTACAAGCATGTACCTAACGGGAGATGCTAAATTGTGGTGGAGAACTAGCATGGCTGATGATGAAAGTGCGGGCAGACCCAAGATAGATACGTGGGCTAAACTTCAGAAGGAAATGAAGGACAAATTCTTGCCTAGCAATGCATCTTGGCTTGCTAGGGATCGCTTGAAACGTCTAAGGCAAACTGGATCTATTCGTGATTATATTAAGGAATTCACTTCCTTAATGCTGGATATTCAAAACATGTCGGAGGACAATAAATTGCATAATTTTATTTATGGAATGCAAGCATGGGCACAGAACGAACTTAGGAGACAGAACGTGAAAGATCTCCCATGTGCGATTGCTGCAGCAGATTCTTTGGTGGATTATTGCAGTACCCGTAGTCTTTCTGAAATTATTTCTACTTCAAAACCTAAGAAAAGGGTGGAGAAGAAAGGGGAATGGAGGAAAGAAATTCGAAAAGAAGTTGTGGAAAAGGGCAAGGCTGTTGCTGATGGAAATGCTAGAAATAAAGGCATCGCAAACAAAAAGGGCGATGATTGCTGGACGTGCGACAGACCTCACCTTGCCAAGAATTGTCCAAATCGGGAGCGGGTTAATGCTTTGCTTGTTACAGAAAATAAACGGGATGGAGAAGGTCAAGAAATTACTGTTGCCTTAGTGAATCCTTTGTAATTGCTGAATGTTATCTAGTTGGTTAATGCTACAAGCAATGAGACTAACCCTCATTCTTTGCTGATGCACATCGAAATGAAAATTGGGGACAAGGGTGTGATAGCTATGGTAGATACTGGCGCTACGCATACCTTTGTTTCAGCCAGTTTGGTACATAAGTACGGATTGAGTATGACTAAGTGTCCCTCCTACATGAAGACAGTGAATGCCAAAGCACAAGCCATTGTGGGTATGGCTTATGACATTCCTATGTCTGTTGGGAACTGGAAAGGGAAAGTTAATTTGATGGTGATCCCATTAGAGGAGTTTGAGGTGATCCTTGGAATTGATTTTCTGCGGAAACATCGCTTTGTTCCAATGCCTCACTTGGACGGAGTGATGATCATGAATGAAATGGCTCCTGGTTTTGTGAAAGTTGTTCATCCTTATGGGAAAGAAGAAACTCAACGGAGGGCTTCATTAATTTCTGCCATGATGGTCGAGAAAGGGTTAAAAAGGGGAGATGATACTTTCCTTGCTGCTATGGTTGAGGTGAAGCCTGATGTGAAGGTTGAAGTACCGGACTGCTTTACTCAAATTTTGAGCGACTTTGCTGATGTGATGCCACCGGAGTTGCCTAAAAATCTGCCACCACGGAGGGCTATTGATCACAAGATAGAGTTGATGCCGGGTTCGATGCCTCCTGCTCAACCTCCTTATCGGATGGTGCCAAAAGAGTTGGCTGAATTGCGGAAACAATTGAACGAGTTGCTTGATGCGGGACTGATTCAGCCATCTAAAGCTCCATTTGGTGAACCTATTTTATTTCAAAAGAAACAGGATGGGACGCTTCGGATGTGTGTTGATTATCAGGCGTTGAACAAGGTGACTGTGAAGAACAAATATCCGGTTCCGTTGGTGCAGGACTTGATGGATAGATTGAGCAAGGCTTGTTGGTTCACAAAGCTTGATTTAAGGTCTGGTTATTGGCAGGTACGGATAGCTGAAGGTGATGAGTCTAAAACTACTTGTGTTACGAGGTATGGCTCATATGAATTCCTTGTTATGCCGTTTGGGTTGACAAACGCCCCTGCTACATTTTGTAACCTGATGAATGATGTGCTGTATGAGTACTTAGATGACTTTGTCGTTGTATACTTAGATGATATTGTTATCTATAGTCGGGCCCTAGATGAACACATGTCACACTTCATAAAAGTACTGTCTCATTTGAGGGAGTACAAGCTGTATGTGAAAATGGAAAAGTGTGAATTTGCTAAACAGGAGATCAAATTTCTTGAGCACTTGGTGAGTCAGAATCGAGTGCGGATGGACCCGAACAAGGTGCAGGTTATTGTGGAATGGCAGGCGCCTAATTCTGTGAAAGAATTGAGATCTTTCCTCGGGTTAGCTAATTATTACAGGAAATTCATTGCTGGTTACTCAAAGAAAGCTGCTCATTTGATGGATTTGTTAAAAAAGAACGTTAGGTGGGATTGGTCAGAAAAATGCAACGCTGCATTTGATGTGTTGAAAGAAGCCATTGCCTCAGAACCTATCTTGTTGCTTGCTGATTTTGAGTTGCCCTTTGAAGTTCATACTGATGCATTCGACAAGGCTGTTGGAGGAGTGCTGGTTTAAGAAGGTCATCCCGTGGCCTTTGAAAGCAGGAAGTTGAATGAAGCGGAACAGAGATATTCGGCTCATGAAAAGGAAATGGTTGCTGTTATTCATTGCTTACAAATCTAGCGTGTTTACGAACAAAGTTCATCATGAGGACGGACAATGTGGCAAATACTTTCTTCAAAACTCAGAAGAAGTTGAGTCCAAAGCAAGCACGTTGGCAGGAATTTTTAGCAGAATATGATTTTGTGTGGGAGCATAAACCGGGAAAGCACAACCAAGTCGCGGATGCCTTGAGTCGAAATGAAGTCTTTGCTGCTATTTATTCCATTACACGACTTGAGTCAGATTTTCTTGATAAGATCAAGTCAGCTGCTGTGAATGATCCATTGTACATAAAAACAATGAATCATGTGAAGGAAGGTACTATGAGGAGGTACTGGATCGAGGACGATCTTCTCCATTTCAAAGGAGGGAGAATTGTTGTACCACTTGGTGACGGACTGCATCGCGAGTTGCTGAAAGAGACGCATGATACACTTTGGGTTGGTCATCCGGGCATTGAGAGGATGATGGCGCTGTTGTCGCGATATTATTTCTGGCCAAAGATGGAACAAGATGTGGAAGCTTATGTGAAAAGCTGTCTTGTTTGTCAGCTTGATAAAACTGAACGGAAGAAAGAAGCAGGTTTGCTGCAACCTTTGCCAATTCCTGAAGAGACATGGCAATCCGTTTCAATGGATTTTATCAGCGGGTTTCCTAAAGTTAATGGGCTATCTTCGATTATGGTGGTGGTCGACATGTTTTCAAAATATGCTATTTTTATTGCTGCTCCAACATAATGTGCCTCTAAAGTTGCTGCGGAATTATTTCTTCAAGAATGTGGTGAAATATTTCGGTATGCCAGAGGATGTTATTAGTGATCGGGATGCAAGGTTCACAGGCAGATTTTGGACTTGTTCAATTTGCTGGGCACAAATTTGAAGTTCTCAACGGCGAACCATCCCCAAATTGATGGCCAAACTGAACGAATCAATCATTTGTTAGAAGAATATTTGAGGCACTTTGTGACTGCGAGTCAACGAAATTGGGCTGATTTGATTAGATTGTGCACAAATGTCTTACAACTTGCACAACTCATCATCCACGGAGAAGAGTCCATTTGAGATTGTTTTGGGAAAGCAGCCAAGACTACCAAAGAAGATGGTGCAACAAAGACTGGTGGGAAATGTCCTGCGGCATATCGTTATGGATTTGATAGGCAAATGATGATGGATGAAGCTGCAGAGCGTTTGAAAATGGCACAGAAACGCATGAAGAAATATGGTGATCAGAACAGGCGTCCGTTAAGTTCAAAGTGGGCGACAAGGTGTTGCTGAAACTTACTCCTCAAATCTGAAAAAAGATAGACAGCAGGGTTAGGCGTAGAGCCTTGGTTTCAAAATATGATGGTCCATTCAATGTTATTGAGAAGGTAGGCAAAGTTTCTTACCGTTTGAAGCTGCCAGAGAGAATGAAAATACACCCCACTTTCCATATGAGTTATTTGCGGCCTTTTGTGGAAGATACTGGAGATTCGAATACGCACAAAATCAAGAAAGCTCCTCCTAAAGTGCGCAATCAGATTGAGGACGATATTGGAAAAACTTTGGACCACCGGGTACTTGGGATGCACAAGAAGAATCGGTGGACAGAATTTTTAATTCAATAGAAAGGAAAACCCGAGGCAGATGCAACTTGGGAGAAGGGTAATTCATTATGGCAATTTGAAGAACAAATCGAGGACTGCTTGAGATCAACCTCGACGAGGGCGTCGAGTTCAACCGGTGGGGGTGGTTTGTTAGCCCCTAACAATGTGACTTGACGAAGGTCGGGCATAATTCGTGTCAAGGGCTTGTACATTGCCCCTTGACATGGGTTCGTGGAAGTGATGGCAAGCAATGTGCTTGGCTGGGTGTGTGCCTCAGTTGGTGATGGGCTTAGGCAGGTCAGCTAAGCAAGGTGCCTTGAATGTTGGCTAGGCAGCCTTGGTTCGTGGGCATCGGCAATGGCAACAAAGGCATGGCACTTGACAAAGGCATGCACGGATCAGTGGGACGACTTAATTTATGGCAAGGCATGGCTATGAATTTAAGGGCGAGGCAAGGTCCAAAACAAAGCAGGGCTGGAGACAAAATGTGGGCAAAAAACTGGAAGGCTAGTGTGCAAGGCATGTGATGCAAGTGGTGTGCAAGGCATGTGCTTTGGAAGTTGAAGACATGTGCAAAGCACATGTGCAGTTGACTCTATTGATTAGTACAAGGCCATTTTGTGGGAAGAGTTTGAATTTGAATTCAAACAGAATGGTTAGCTTATTTGTAGGAGTGTCATGTGCATGGAACATTGTCTTAACTTCCCCAACTGCCCCTTTGTAAAACTGCCATGGGCAGCCCCCTTTCTATATGTATATTTCATTTGCCATTGGCAAGTAGCATATTGTGAGCCAAGTCAAAACGTGATTTCTTTTGTAATTCTGCGAGAATAATAAAGGTTGGGTATTTTACCTGTAATCCTGTGTATTCTTAAGTTTGGCTAAAGTCTGAAAATTCTGTGTGTCAGGCTGTGTGTGCAAAAAGTTAGGCTGAGTGGCTGTGTGATTGCTACTGCCGTGTAGTGTCAATATTTGCAAAAATTGGCCCTGTAACAGCAGGGCACGTGTTAGGACATGTCAGGACGTTTCAGGACATGGCAGGGCGTGGCCATGTCCTGGGTCAGGACATGGCAAGACGTCGCAGGACATGGCAGGGCGTGGCCATGGCATGACGTCGCACCAAGCCGCTCCACGTCGCTCCACGTCACTCCACGCCGCTCCATATCTAGTGCTAGCCAATGCTTAGCAACACGTAAAGCGCAATGATAGTGGTGGTCGTTTGTGGTGGTGGTGGAAAGTCGCGGTGGTTCAAACGGTAGTGTCCGGCGACGATTGGTCGATGCTTGGTGGTTGGCGGCGCTGGTTTCAAACCGGAATCACTTGTTTTGGTTGCGACAATGGAGGCGCCTCATACTTATTGGTGGTTTGTCATCCATATGCTTTTATAATAATATTATGTATTTTACCTAATTTTTATCTATTTTTTATTAATTTTTATGCATTTTTTGTAATTTTAAATAATTTTTATGTTACTTTTTTTATAATTGTTTTCACTCTTTTATGTGTTATATTATTACATTATGTATTGGAATTTTTTTCCATTATTTTTTCCATTTTTGTAACAATTTTCATTTTTTTTAGTATTTTATTAAGTATTTTTCGTTTTTTAATTAAAATATTTCAAAAACATAATTATTTTTTGTAAAAAATATCATTTACAATGTTTAAAAGTCATTTGTGAATATATTAGCTTAGTTGTACTATGGTTTGTGCTATTTGGTGTTGTACATGTCTATTATGATTCTCTGCCAAAACATGTCTACTCCTGAAACTTGGGTTTTTTTTAATGTATATATAAGGGGGTAGAGGTGTTGAAAGGCACCACAGGTGCTTGCTGCCTGGGGGACGCTGGCATGGGGTGTGGGCATTGGGGGCATGCATGGCTTGTCCGTGCTACGTCCCCGAAGTTCATAAACCACGATGGCAAGTACTAGTGTGGGCTCGTAACATGCCTGGTGGTGACACCGCTTGTGGCAAACATTGGCTTTTGGTAACGAACGGCGGATCATCATGCAAGTAGCGCCGCAAAGTACCGTGCGCATGGGGCGAAGCTTAGTAAGTGTTGATTGCCATTGGATGTAGTGGGCAAAATCGGGAGGCGACATCGCTCGTGGCAGCTGATGGCTTTTAGCAATAGAACAGCAAAACATCGTGCAAGTAGCGCCGCAAGGTGCTATGCGCATAGGGCGAAGCTTAGTAAGATGCCGATTGCCATCGGTTGTTGCGGGTTGTGTCTGGCACCGCTTGTGGCAGCTGATGGCTTTTAGCAATAGAACAGCAAAACATCGTGCAAGTAGCGCCGCAAGGTGCTATGCGCATAGGGCGAAGCTTAGTAAGATGCCGATTGCCATCGGTTGTTGCGGGTTGTGTCTGGCACCGCTTGTGGCAGCTGATGGCTTTTGACAACGAACGATGGAACGTCGTGCAAGTAGCGCCACAAGGTGCCATGCACATGGGGTGAAGCTCAGTAGATATCGATTGCCATCGGGTGTTTCGGGCAACATCGCTCATGGCTTTTGGCAATGGAACGGCAAAGCATCATGCAAGTAGCGCCGCAAGGTTTCATGCGCATGTGGCAAAGCTTAGTAAGTTGCGGATATTCATCTTTTGTTGTGGGTTATGTCTGTAAACCCCCACCCGCCCGTGGCAGCTAATGTCTTTTCGTAACGAACGGTGGAGTGTCGTGCAAGTAGCATCGCAAGGTGCCGTGCGCATGGGGCGAAGCTTATTAAGTGTCGATTGCTATTGGATATTGCGGGTAAAATCGGGAGGCGACATCACTTGTGGCGGCTGATGGCTTTTAGCAATAGCACGGCAAAGCATCGTGCAAGTAGTGCCGCAAGGTGCCATGCGCATGGGGCGAAGCTTAGTAAGTTGTCGATTGCCATCGGTTGTTGCGGGTTGTGTCTAGAACCGCTCATGGCAGCTGATGGCTTTAAACAACGAACAACGGAGCGTTGTGCTAGTAGCGCCGCAAGGTGCTGTGTGCATGGGGCGAAGCTCAGCACATGTCGATTGCCATCGGTTGTTGCGGGCAACATCGGAAGACAACATCGCTCGTGGCGACTGATGGCTTTTTGCAATGGAACGGAAATGCGTCGTGCAAGTTGCGCCGCAAGGTGCCATGTGCATGGGGTAAAGCTCAGTAAATTGCCAATTGCCATCAATTGTTGTGGGTTGTGTCTGGCATTGCTCCAACCCCCTATTTGTGCTTTGCGGGGCTTGTCTTGGCTTTGCAATGTTGGCATCGGCAACAACACATGGATGCGTGTCGCGTGTTGGGGCTGTTGTTGGCTTGTATCGTCGAGGCAAGTGTACATGCGGCACATGAGTGGTGTTCGGCTTGTGTGGCTAGTTTGGATCCCTGCTTGAGCAGCGATGTCCTAGTCCACATGCCATCTCAGTCATGGCACAAGCGCTTATTAGGCTTGTTCGGAGTCGGTTTTCTATGTTGCATACCTAATGCCAAGGCATTATCAAGCACAATCAGTTGCCTTTTGCCCCTCGCGTTCGACGTGCGGGGTGAACCAAAAGCTGTAGTTGTTTCCCAAGTCGTCCTTGCTTCGCCTTGCGATGGCTTAGTCCATGACTAGTATGTTCAGACTCTCGGATTCGGTAAACGCAATGGGCATGGGGTCTTCATTTGCTCTTATCTGCCCAAATAATGTTCCTTACGAATGACGGTCATGCTCGTCTTGGACTTGGCCTTGCCCTTTGGGTCGGCCATGCTCATGCGACGCCGGCATCAATAAGAAATGCTACCTGGTTGATCCTGCCAGTAGTCATATGCTTGTCTCAAAGATTAAGCCATGCATGTGTAATGATGAACAAATTTAGATTGTGAAACTGCGAATGGCTCATTAAATCAGTTATAGTTTGATTGATGGTATCTACTACTTGGATAAACGTAGTAATTCTAGAGCTAATACGTGAAACAAACCCCGACTTCTGGAAGGGATGCATTTATTAGATAAAAGGTAGACGCGGGCTCTGCCCGTTGCTGCGATGATTCATGATAACTCGACGGATCGCACGACCATCGTGCCGGCGATGCATCATTCAAATTTCTGCCCTATCAACTTTCGATTATAGGATAGTGGCCTACCATGGTGGTGACAGGTGACGGAGAATTAGGGTTCGATTCTGAAGAGGGAGGCTGAGAAATGGCTACCACCTACAATGAAGGTAGCAGGCGCGTAAATTACCCAATCCTGACATGGGGAGGTAGTGACAATAAATAACAATACCAGGCTCTATCAGTCTGGTAATTGGAATAAGTACAATCTAAATCCCTTTACGAGGATCCATTGGAGGGCAAGTATGGTTCCAGCAGCTGCGGTAATTCCAACTACAATAGCTTATATTTAAGTTGTTGCAGTTAAAAAGCTCGTAGTTGGACTTCGGGATAGGTCGATCGGTCCGCCTTATGTGTGCACTAGTCGTCTCGTCCCTTCTGCCGGCGATGCGCTCCTGGCCTTAATTGGCCAGGCCATGCCTCTGGCGTTGTTACTTTGAAGAAATTAGAGTGCTCAAAGCAAGCATACGCTCTGTATACATTAGCATGGGATAACATTATAGGATTTCGGTCCTATTACGTTGGCCTTCGGGATCGGAGTAATGATTAACAGGGACAGTCGAGGGCGTTCGTATTTCATGGTCAGAGGTGAAATTCTTGGATTTATGAAAGACGAACAACTGCGAAAGCATTTGCCAAGGATGTTTTCATTAATCAAGAGCGAAAGTTGGGGGTTCGAAGATGATCAGATACCGTCCTAGTCTCAACCATAAACGATGCCGACCAGGGATCGGCGGATGTTGCTTTTAGGACTCCGCCGACACCTTATGAGAAATCAAAGTTTTTGGGTTTCGGGGGGAGTATGGTCGCAAAGCTGAAACTTAAAGGAATTGACGGAAGGGCACCACCAGGAGTGGAACATGAGACTTAATTTGACTCAACACGGGGAAACTTACCAGGTCCAGACATAGTAAGGATTGACAGACTGATAGCTCTTTCTTGATTCTATGGGTGGTGGTGCATGGCCGTTCTTAGTTGGTGGAGCAATTTGTCTGGTTAATTCCGTTAACAAATGAGACCTCAGCCTGCTAACTAGATATGTGGAGGTATCCCTTCGCAGCCTGCTTCTTAGAGGGACTACGACCTTTTAGGCCGCGGAAGTTTGAGGCAATAACAGTTCTATGATTCCCTTAAATGTTCTGGGCCGCACGCGCGCTACACTGATATATTCAACAAGTTTATAGCCTTGACCGACAGGCCCGGGTAATCTTTGAAATTTCATTGTTATGGGGATAGATCATTGCAATTGTTGGTCTTCAACGAGGAATTCCTAGTAATCGCGAGTCATCAGCTCGCGTTGACTACGTCCCTAGCCTTTGTACACACCGCCCATCACTCCTACTGATTGAATGATCTAGTGAAATGTTTGGATCACGGCAATGTGGGCGGTTCGCTGCCCGCGACGTCGCGAGAAGTCCATTAAACCTTATCATTTAGAGGAAGGAGAGGTCGTAACAAGGTTTTCGTTATTACTGGGGCGAAGCTTAGTAAGTGTCGATTGCCTTTGGATGTTGCGGGGAAAATCGGGAGGCGACATCGCTCGTGGCGGCTGATGGCTTTTAGCAATAGAACGGCAAAGCATTGTGCAAGTAGCGCCGCAAGGTGCCATGCGCATGGGGCAAAACTTAGTAAGTTGCTGATTGCCATCGTTTGTTGCAGGTTGTGTCTGGCACCGCTTATGGCAGCTGATGGCTTTTGACAACGAACGGCGAAGAATCATGCAAGTAGCACCGCAAGGTGCCGTGTGCATAGGGCGAAGCTCAGTAGATGTCGATTTCCATCGGGTGTTTCGAGCAACATCGCTCATGGTTTTTGATGCTTTTAGCAATGGAACGGCAAAGCATCTTGCAAGTAGCGCCGCAAGGTGTCATGCGAATGTGGCGAAGCTTAGTAAGTTGCGGATTGCCATCGCTTGTTATGGGTTGTGTCTGTAAACCCCCCCACCCGCTCGTGGCAGCTGATGGCTTTTGGTAACGAACGGTGGAGCATCGTGCAAGTAGCGCCGCAAGGTGCCGTGCACATGGGGCAAAGCTTAGTAAGTGTCGTTTGCCATTAGATGTTGCGGGAAAAATTGGGAGGCAACGTTGCTCGTGGTGGCTGATGGCTTTTAGAAATAGAACGGCAAAGCATCGTGCAAGTAGCGCCGCAAGGTACCATGCGCATGGGGCAAAGCTTAGTAAGTTGCCGATTGCCATCGGTTATTGCGGGTTGTGTCTGGAACCGCTTGTTGCAGCTGATATCTTTCGACAACGAATGGCGAAGCGTCATGCAAGTAGCACCGCAAGGTGCGGTGCGCATCGGGCGAAGCTAAGTACATGTCAATTGCCATCGGTTGTTGCAGGCAACATCAAGAGGCGACATCGCTCGTAGCGGCTGATGGCCTTTTGCAATGCAACGGCAAAGCGCCATGCAAGTAGCGCCGCAAGGTGCCATGCGCATTGGGCGAAGCTCAGTAAATTGCCAATTGCCATCGGTTGTTGTGAGTTTTGTCTGGCACCGCTCATGGCAGCTGATGGCTTTCGACAACAAACGGCGGAGCGTCGTGCAAGTAGCGCCACAAGGTGCCGTGCACATGGGGCGAAGCTCAATAAATGTTGATTGCTATCGGTTGTTACGGGAAACATCGGAAGGCGACATCGCTCGTGGCAACTGATGGCTTTTTGCAATGGAACAACAACGCGTCGTGCAAGTAGCGCCGCAAGGTTCCATGCGCATGGGGTGAAGCTCAGTAAATTGCCAACTGCCATCGGTTGTTATGGGTTGTGTTTGGAATTGCTCCAACCCCCTATTCGTGCTTTGTGAGGTTTGTCTTGGCTTTGCAATGTTGGCATCGGCAACAACACATGGCTGTGCGTCGCGTGTTGGGGCTGTTGTTGGCTTGTATTGGCGAGGCAAGTGTACGTGCGGCACATAAGTGGTGTTCGGCTTGTGTGGGTAGTTTGGATCCCTGCTTGGGCAGCGACGTCCTAGCCCACATGCCATCTCAGTCATGGCACAAGCGCAAATTAGGCTTGTTCGGAGTCGATTTTCTGTGTTTCATACCTAATGCCAAGGCATTATCAAGCACAATCAGTCGCCTTTCGCCCCGCGGTTGACGTGCGGGGTGAACCAAAAGCTGCAGTTGTTTCCCAAGTCGTCCTCACTTCACCTTGCGATGGCTTGGTCCATGAATAGTATGCTCGAACTCTCGAATTCGGTAAACGTAATGGGCATGGGGTCTTCATTGGCTCCCATCTGCCCAAATAATGCTCCTTATGAATGACGGTCGTCCTCGTCTAGACTTGGCCGTGCCCTTTGGGTCGGCCATGCTCATGCGACGCCGGCTTCAATGAGGAATGCTACCTGGTTGATCCTGCCAGTAGTCATATGCTTGTATCGAATATTAAGCCATGCATGTGTAAGTATGAACAAATTCAGACTATGAAACTGCGAATGGCTCATTAAATCAATTATAGTTTGTTTGATGGTATCTACTACTCGGATAACCGTAGTAATTCT
>MU785619.1:29724-34724 GCA_026770625.1 Nicotiana glauca
GTCGACGCGAGCTCTTCCCGTTGCTGCGATGATTCATGATAACTCGACGGATCGCACGACCATCGTGCCGGCGATGCATCATTAAAATTTCTGCCCTATCAACTTTCGATGGTAGGATAGTGGCCTACTGTTAGCCCCTAACAATGTGACTTGACGAAGGTCGGGCAGAATTCGTGTCAAGGGCTTGTACATTGCCTCTTGACATGGGTTCGTGGAAGTGATGACAAGCAATGTGCAAGGCTGGGTGTGTGTCTCAGTGGTGATGGGCTTAGGCAGGTCAGCTAAGGCAAGGTGCCTTGAGTGTTGGCAAGGCAGCCTTGGTTCGTGGGCATCGGCAATGGCAACGAAGGCATTGCACTTGACAAAGGCATGCGCGGATCAGTGGGACAACTTAATTTATGTGAAGGCATGGCTATGAATTTAAGGGCGAGGCAAGATCCAAGACAAAGCAGGGCTGGAGACAAAACGTGGGCAAAAAGCTGGAAGGCTAGTGTGCAAGGCATGTGATACAAGTGGTGTGCAAGGCATGTGCTTTGGAAGTTGAAGACATGTGCAAAGCACATGAGCAGTTGACTCTACTGATTAGGACAAGGCCATTTCGTGGGAAAGAGTTTGAATTTGAATTTAAATAGAATGGTTAGCTTGTTTATAGGAGTGTGATGTGCATGGCACATTGTCTTAACTGCCCCAACTGCCCCTTTGTAAAACTGCCATGGGCAGCCCCCTTTTATGTATGTATTTCGTTTGGCATTGGCAAGTAGCATATTGTGAGACAAGTCAAAACGTGAGTCCTTTTGTAATTCTGCGATAATAAAAAAGGTTGGTATTTTACCCGTAATCCCGTGTGTTCTTAAGTTTTGGCTAAAGTCTAAAAATTCTAAGTGTCCGGCTGTGTGTGCGAAAAGTTAGGCTGAGTAGCTGTGTGATTGCTACTGCCGTGCAGTGCCAATATAAGCGAAAAATTGGCCCTGTAACAACTGGTATCAGAGCTCTGGTCGTGATTTGTGGCCATGGCTGGTGGAACTTTAGAGTTGCATAATCGTGTGCAATGGTTGGAGGCGCTGATCAGCGTGACTGATGATCCTTTAGACTTGGCAGATCTAATTACTGAGATTTACCGTCTAAAGGATGGCAAGGATCAGTTTCATGATGGGATCCAACAAACCTGTGAGGCTACGAATTGTAAAGTTGAAGATCTGAAGAAGGAGATCGAAACTTTGAATGCTGAAATTACTGTTCTTCGACGGCCATTGGCTGTTCCAGGCCAATTGAGTGAAGAACATTCTAAAGTGAAGATCCCTGATCCTAAGGCGTTTGGTGGAGTGCGTAGTGCTAAAGAATTGGAGAATTTTCTGTGGGATATGGAGCAGTACTTTGTTGCTACCAAAGTTTCGGACGGAGAGAAAGTCACAATTGCAAGCATGTACCTAATGGGAGATGCTAAATTGTGGTGGAGAACTCGCATGGCTGATGATGAAAGTGGGGGTAGACCCAAGATAGATACGTGGTCTAAACTTCGGAAGGAAATGAAGGACCAATTCTTGCCTAGCAATGCATCTTGGCTTGCTAGGGATCGCTTGAAACGTCTAAGGTAAACTGGATCTATTCGTGATTATATTAAGGAATTCACTTCCGTAATGCTTGATATTCAGAACATGTCGGAGGATGATATATTGCATAATTTTATTTCTAGAATGCAAGCATTGGCGCAAAACGAATTTAGGAGACAGAACATGAAAGATCTCCCAAGTGCGATTGCTGCAGCGGATTCTTTGGTGGATTATCGCAGTACCCGTAGTCTTTCTGAAATTCCTTCTACTTCATAACCTAAGAAAAGGTTGGAGAAGAAAGGGGAATGGAGGAAAGAAAGTCGAAAAGAAGTTGTAGAAAAGGGCAAGGCTGTTGCTGATGGAAATGCTAGAAATAAAGGCATCGCAAACAAAAAGGGCGATGGTTGCTGGACGTGCGACGGACCTTACCTTGCCAAGAATTGTCCAAATCGGGAGCGGGTTAATGCCTTGCTTGCTACAGAAAATAAAGGGGATGGAGAAGGTCAAGAAATTGCTGCTGCCTTAGTGAATCCTTTGCAATTGCTGAATGTTATCTCGTTGGTTAATGCTACAAGCAATGAGGCTAACTCTCATTCTTTACTGATGAACATCGAAATGAAAATTGGGGACAAGGGTGTGATAGCTATGGTAGATACCGGCGCTACACACACCTTTGTTTCAGCCAGTTTGGTGCATAAGTACGGATTGAGTGTGACTAAGTGCCCCTTCTATATGAAGACGGTGAATGCCAAAGCACAAGCCATTGTGCGTATGGCTTATGACGTTCCTATGTCTGTTGGGAACTGGAAAGGTAAAGTTAATTTGATGGTGATCCCATTAGAGGAGTTTGAGGTGATCCTTGGAATTTACTTTCTGCGGAAACATCGCTTTGTTCCAATGCCTCACTTGGACGGAGTGATGATCATGAATGAAATGGCACCTGGTTTTGTGAAAGTTGTTCATCCTTATGGGAAAGAAGAAACTCAACGGAAGGCTTCATTAGTTTCTGCCATGATGATCGAGAAAGGGTTAAAAAGGGGAGATGATACTTTCCTTGCTTCTATGGTCGAGGTGAAGCCCGATGTGAAGGTTGAAGTGCCGGAATGAGTTGCTCAAATTTTGAGTGACTTTGCTGATGTGATGCCACCGGAGTTGCCTAAAAATCTGCCATCACGGAGGTCTATTGATCACAAGATAGAGTTGATGCCGGGTTCGATGCCTCCTGCTCAACCTCCTTATCGGATGGCGCCAAAAGAGTTGGCTGAATTGCGGAAACAATTGAACGAGTTGCTTGATGTGGGACTGATTGAGCCATCTAAAGCTCTGTTTGGTGCACCTGTTTTATTTCAAAAGAAACAGGATGGTACACTTCGGATGTGTGTTAATTATCGAGCATTGAACAAGGAGACTGTGAAGAACAAATATCTGGTTCCGTTGGTGCAGGACTTGATGGATAGATTGAGCAAGGCTTGTTGGTTCACAAAGCTTGATTTAAGGTGTGGTTATTGGCAGGTACAGATAGCTGAAGGTGATGAGTCTAAAACTACTTGCGTTACGAGGTATGGCTCATATGCATTCCTTGTTATGCTGTTTGGGTTGACAAACGCCCCTGCTACGTTTTGCAACCTGATGAATGATGTGTTGTATGAGTACTTAGATGACTTTGTCGTTGTGTACTTAAATGACATTGTTATCTATAGTCGGACCCTAGATGAACACATGTCACACTTGATAAAATTACTGTCTCGTTTGAGGGAGTACAAGCTGTATGTGAAAATGGAAAAGCGTGAATTTGCTAAATAGGAGATCAAATTTCTTGGGCACTTGGTGAGTCAGAATCGAGTGCGGATGGACCCGAACAAGGTGCAGGTTATTGTGGAATGGCAGGCGCCTAATTTTGTGAAATAATTGAGATCTTTCCTCGGGTTGGCTAATTATTACAGGAAATTCATTACTGATTACTCAATGAAAGTTGCTCCTTTGACGGATTTGTTAAAGAAGAACGTTAGGTGGGATTGGTCAGAAAAATGCAATGCTGCATTTGATGTGTTGAAAGAAGCCATTGCCTCAGAACCTATCTTGCGGCTTGCTGATTTTGAGTTTCCCTTTGAAATTCATACTGATGCATCCGACAAGGCTGTTGGAGATGTGCTGGTTCAAGAAGGTCATCTTGTGGCCTTTGAAAGCAGGAAGTTGAATGAAGCGGAGCAGAGATATTCGGCTCATGAAAAGGAAATGGTTGCTATTATTCATTTCTTACAAATCTGGCGTGTTTACTTGATGGGAACAAAGTTCATCGTAAGGACGGACAATGTGGCAAATACTTTCTTCAAATCTCAGAAGAAGTTGAGTCTAAAGCAAGCACGTTGGCAGGAATTTTTAGCAGAATATGATTTTGTGTGGGAGCATAAGCCGGGAAAGCACAACCAAGTCGCGGATGCCTTGAGTCAAAAGGAAGTCTTTGCTGCTGTTTATTCCATTACACGACTTGAGTCAGATTTTCTTGATAAGATCAAGTTAGCTGCTGTGAATGATCCATTGTACATAAAAACAATGAATCATGTGAAGGAAGGTACTGTGAGGAGGTACTGGATCGAGGCCGATCTTCTCCACTTCAAAGGGGGGGGGGGAATCGTTGTACCACTTGGTGACGGACTGCGTCGTGAGTTGCTGAAAGAGACCCATGATACACTTTGGGCTGGTCATCCGGGCATTGAGAGGATGATGGCGCTGTTGTCGCGATATTATTTCTGGCCAAAGATGGAACAAGATATGGAAGCTTATGTGAAAAGCTGTCTTGTTTGTCAGCTTGATAAAACTGAACGGAAGAAAGAAGCAGGTTTGCTGCAACCTTTGCCAATTCCTAAAGAGACATGGCAATCCGTTTCAATGGATTTTATCAGTGGGTTTCCTAAAGTCAATGGGCTATCTTTGATTATGGTGGTGGTCGACAGGTTTTCAAAATATGATGTTTTTATTGTTGCTCCAACAGAATGTCCCTCTAAAGTTGCTGCGGAATTGTTCTTCAAGAATATGGTGAAACATTTCGGTATGCAAGAGGATGTTATTAGTGATCGGGATGCAAGGTTCACAGGCAGATTTTGGACTTACTTGTTCAATTTGCTGGGCACAAATTTGAAGCTTTCAACGGCGAACCATCCCCAAACTGATGGCCAAACCGAACGAATCAATCATCTGCTGGAAGAGTATTTGAGAAATTTTGTGACTGCGAGTCAACGAAATTGGGCTGATTTGTTAGATTGTGCACAGATATCTTGCAACTTGCACAAGTCTTCATCCACGGAGAAGAGTCAATTTTAGATCATTTTGGGAAAGAAGCCAAGGCTACCAACGAAGATGGTGCAACAAAAGACTGGTGGAAAATGTCCTGCGGCATATCGTTATGGGTTTGATAGGCAAATGATGATGGATGAAGCTGCAGATAGTTTG
>MU785619.1:42224-52224 GCA_026770625.1 Nicotiana glauca
TGTCAGGACGTCATAGGAAATGGTAGGGCGTGGCCATGGCACGGGTCAGGACGTGTCAGGACGTCGCAGGACGTGACCATAGCACGGGTTAGGACGTGTCAGTATATAGCCATGGCACATTTCAGGACGTGTCAGGATGTCGCAGGACATAGCAGGGCGTGGCCATGGCACGGGTCAGGACGTGTCAGAACATAGCCGTGGCATGTTTTAGGACGTGTCAAGACGTCAAAGGACATGGTAGGACATGGCCATGTCATCGGTCAGGACGTCGTAGGACGTGTCCACAGGACGTGTCAGGATGTCGCAGGACATGGCAGGACGTGGCCATGGCAAGGGTTAGGACGTTTCAGGATGTCGCAAGACATGGCAAGAGAGGCCATGGCACAGGTCAGGATGTGTCAGGACATCGTAGGACGTGGCCATGGCACAGGTCAGGACGTGTCAGGATATGGCCACGACACGTTTCAGGACGTGTTAGGACATCGCAGGACATGGCAGGACGTGTCCATGTCATGGGTCAGGACGTGTTAGGATGTCACAGGACATGGCCACAGGGCGTGTCAGGACGTCACAAGACATGGCAGGACGTGTCCATTGCACGGGTCAGGACGTGTCAGGACGTGGCTACAGGACGTGTCAAGACGTCGTAGGACATGGCAGGACATGTCCATGGCAAGGGTCAGGACGTCGCAAGACATGGCATGAGTGTCCATGGCATAGGTCAGGATGTGTCAGGACATCATAGGACGTGCACACGGCACGGGTCAGGACATGTCCATGGCACGTTTCAGGACGTGTTAGGACGTCGCAGGACATGGCAGGGCGTGGCCATGGCACGGGTCAGGACGTGTCAAGAAATAGACACGGCACGCTTCAGGACGTGCCAGGACATTACAGGACATGGCCATGGCACATGTTAGGACGTGTCAAGACGTCTTAGGACATGTCCATGGCACGTGTCAGGATGTCGCAGGACATGGCAAGACGTGGACATGGCACGGGTCAGGACGTCGCAAGACTTGGCCAGAGGACGTGTCAGGACATGGCAGGGCGTGGCATGGCATGGGTCAGGACGGGTCAGGACATGATCATGGCTCATTTGAAGACGTGTCAGGACGTCGCGGGACATGGCAGAACTTGGCCATGGTACGGGTCAGGACGTGTCAGGACGTGGCCACAGGACGTGTCAGGATGTCGCAGGACATGGCAAGACGTGGCCATGGTATGCGTCAGGACGTCGCAGGACATGGCAGGGCACGTAAAGGATGTGTCAGGATGTTGCAGGACATGGCAGGGCATGGCCATCGGTTGGTCATCATTTTTGGCCTAGAGGGACTACGGCCTTTTAGGCCGCGAAAGTTTGAGGCAATAACAGGTATGTGATGCCCTTGGATGTTCTGGTCCGTACGCGCGCTACACTAATATATTCAGCGAGTTTATAGCCTAAGCCGACAGGCCCGGCTAATATTTGAAATTTCATCGTGATGGGGATAGATCATTGCAATTGTTGGTCTTCAATGAGGAATTCATAGTAAGCGTGAGTTATCTGCTCGCGTTGACTATATCCTTGCCCTTTGTACACACTGACCATCGCTCTTTGCGATTGAATGATCTGGTGAAATGTTCGAATCACGGCGACGTGGGCGGTTCGCTGCCCGCGACGTCCCGAGAAGTCCATTGAACCTTATCATTTGGAGGAAGGAGAAGTCGTAACAAGGTTTCCGTAGGTGAACCTGCGGAAGGATCTTTGTCGAAACCTGCAAAGCAGAATGACCCGCGAACTTGTTTAAACACTGGGGAACGGCGCGGCCGGGGTGCTTCGACCTCCGTCCGTGCGGATCCCTCCTATCATCGGTGCGCGCGCTCGCATGCGTGCTGGGCGATTAATGAACCCCGGTGCGGAAAGGGCCAAGGAATACTAAATTGAAAGCCTGCCCCTCGCGCCCCGTTTAGACACGCGCGCGGGGGGGGGGGGAGACTTATGCTTCTTTTAAAACACAAATGACTCTCGACAACGGATATCTCGGCTCTTGCATCGATGAAGAACGTAGCAAAATGTGATACTTGGTGTGAATCGCAGAATCCCGTGAACCATCGAGTCTTTGAACGTAAGTTGCACCCGAAGCCATCAGGCCGAGGGCACGTCTGCCCGGGCGTCACTCATCACGTCGTCCCCGCATACCGCGCCCATTCTCATGGTCGCGGTGGTGTCGTGGGACGGATACTGGCCTCCCGTGCACCTCGAGCGTGCGACTGGCCTAAATGTGAGTCCACGGCGATGGACGTCACGACAAGTGGTGGGTTGAACTCAACTCTCGTAATGTCGCGGCTCCAACCCGTCGCACATTTGGGCTCCCCAACCCTTATCGCGCTTAGGCGCTCCCACCACGACCAGAGGTCAGGCGGGACTACCCGCTGAGTTTAAGCATATCAATAAGCAGAGGAAAAGAAACTTACAAGGATTCACCTTGTAACGGTGAGCGAACCGGGAATAGCCCAACCTTAGAATCGGGTGGCTCTGTCATCTGAATTATAGTCTGGAGAAGCGACGTCAGCGGTGGACCGGGCCCAAGTCCCCTGGAAGGGGGCGCCAGAGAGGGTTAGAGCCCCATTGTGCCCGGACCCTGTCGCACCATGAGGCGCTATCTACAAGTCGCATTGTTTGGGAATACAGTACAAATCGGGCGGTGAATTCCATCCAAGGCTAAATACAGGCGAGAGACCGATAGCGAACAAGTACTGCGAGGAAAAGATGAATAGGACTTTGAAAAGAGAGTCAAAGAGCGCTTGAAATTGTCAGGAGGGAAGCGGATGGGGGCCAGCGATGCGCCCAGGTCGGATATGGAATGGTGTTGAGCCGGTCTGCCGATCGACTCGGGGCGTGGACCAGCATGGATTGGGGGCGGCCAAATCTCGGGCTTTTGATACGGTTGTGGAACGCCGTCTCCTTGATTTTGGTAGGCAGCGTGAGCCTCTGGCGTGCTTCGGCATCTGCGCGCTACGGACGCTGGCCTGTGGGCTCCCCATTCGACCTATCTTGAAACACGGACCAAGGAGTCTGACATGTGTGGGAGTCAACAGGCGAGTAAACCCGTAAACCCGTAAGGAAGCTGATTGGTGGGATCCCCCTGAGGGGTGCACCGCCGATCGACCTTGATCTTCTGTGAAGGGTTCGAGTGTGGGCATACCTGTCAGGACCCGAAAGATGGTGAACTATGCCTGAGCAGGGCAAAGCCAGAGGAAACTTTGGTGGAGGCCCGCAATGATACTGATGTGAAAATTGTTCGTCTGACTTGGGTATAGGGGCAAAAGACTAATCGAACCGTCTAGTAGCTGGTTCCCTCCGAAGTTTCCCTCAGGATAGCTGGAGCTCGCGTGCGAGTTCTATCAGGTAAAGCCAATGATTAGAGGCATCAGGACATGTCAATACATGGCCACGACATGTTTCAGGACGTTTCAGGACGTCGCAGGACATGGCAGGACGTGTCCATGGCACGGGTCATGACTAGTCAGGACGTCGCAGGACATGGCAGGACATGTCCATGTCACGGGTCATGACTAGTCAGGACGTGGCCACATGACATGCCAGGACGTCGCATGACATCGCAGGACGTGGCCATGGCACAGGTCAGGACGTGTTAGGACATCGCATGACATGGCAGGACGTGGCCATGGCACGGGTCTGGACGTCGCAGGACGTGGCCACAAGACGTGTCAGGACGTCGCAAGATATGGCCATGGCACGTGTCAGGACGTGTCAGGACGTCCAAGGACATGTCCATGGCACGTGTCAGGATGTTGCAGGACATGGCAGGATGTGGACATGGCACGGGTCAGGACGTCGCAAAATGTGGCCACAGGACGTGTAAGGACATTACAGGGCGTGGCCATGGCACGAGTCAGGATGTGTCAGGACATGGCCATGGCACATTTCATGATGTGTCAGGACATTGCAGGACATGGCAGGACGTGGCCATGGTACGAGTCAGGACGTCACAAGACATGGCAGGGCACGTGTCAGGTTGTTGCAGGACATGGCAGGGCATTGCCATGGCCTGGGTCAGGACGTGGCAAGACGTCACAGGACATGGCAGGGCTTGGCCATGGCACGACGTCGTACCAAGCCGCTCCACGTCGCTCCTTGCCGCTCCATGTATTGTGCTACCCAATGCTTAGTAACATGTAAAGCGCAATGATGTTGGTGGTCGTTTGTGGTGGTGGTGGAAAGTCGTGCAAGTAGGGCCGCAAGGTGTCATGCGCATGGGGAAAAGCTTAGTAAGTCGCCGATTGCCATCGGTTGTTGCGGGTTGTGTCTGGAACCGCTTGTGGTAGCTGATGGCTTTTGACAACGAACGGCGGAGCGTCGTGCAAGTAGCGCCGCAAGGTGCCGTGCACATAGGGCGAAGCTCAGTAGATGTCGATTGCCATCGGGTGTTTCGTGCATCATTGCTAATGGCTTTTGGTGGCTTTTGGCAATGGAACGGCAAAGCATCGTGCAAGTAGCGCCGCAAGGTGTCATGCACATGGGGCGAAGCTTAGTAAGTTGCGGATTGCCATCGCTTGTTGTGGGTTGTGTCTGTAAACCCCCCCACCCGCCTGTTCGTGGTAGTTGATGGCTTTTGGCAATGAACGGTGGAGCATCGTGCAAGTAGCGCCGCAAGGTGTCGTGCGCATGGGGCGAAGCTCAGTAGATGTCGATTGCCATCGGGTGTTTCGGGCAACATCGCTCATGGCTTTTGATGGCTTTTGGCAACGAACGGTGGAGCGTCGTGCAAGTAGCACCGCAAGGTGTCATGCTCTTGGGGAGAAGCTAAGTAAGTTGCGGATTGCCATTGCTTGATATGGGTTGTGTGTGTAAACCCCCCCACCCGCCCGTGGCAGCTGATGGCTTTTGGCAACGAACGGTGGAGCGTCGTGCAAGTAGCACCGCAAGGTGTCATGCTCTTGGGGAGAAGCTAAGTAAGTTGCGGATTGCCATTGCTTGATATGGGTTGTGTGTGTAAACCCCCCCACCCGCCCGTGGCAGCTGATGGCTTTTGGCAACGAACGGTGGAGCGTCGTGCAAGTAGCACCGCAAGGTGTCATGCTCTTGGGGAGAAGCTAAGTAAGTTGCGGATTGCCATTGCTTGATATGGGTTGTGTGTGTAAACCCCCCCACCCGCCCGTGGCAGCTGATGGCTTTTGGCAACGAACGGTGGAGCGTCGTGCAAGTAGCACCGCAAGGTGTCATGCTCTTGGGGAGAAGCTAAGTAAGTTGCGGATTGCCATTGCTTGATATGGGTTGTGTGTGTAAACCCCCCCACCCGCCCGTGGCAGCTGATGGCTTTTGGCAATGGAACGGTAGAGCGTCGTGCAAGTAGCACCGCAAGGTGTCATGCTCTTGGGGAGAAGCTAAGTAAGTTGCGGATTGCCATTGCTTGATATGGGTTGTGTGTGTAAACCCCCCCACCCGCCCGTGGCAGCTGATGGCTTTTGGCAACGAACGGTGGAGCGTCGTGCAAGTAGCATCGCAAGGTGCCGTGCGCATGGGGCGAAGCTTAGTAAGGGTCAATTGCCATTGGATGTTGCGGAAAAAATTAATGGTGATATCGCTCGTGGCGGCTGATGGCTTTTATCAATAGAACGGCAAAGCATCGTGCAAGTAGTGCAGCAAGGTACCATGCGCATGGAGCGAAGATTAGTAAGTTGTCGATTGCCATCGGTTGTTGCAGGTTGTGTCTGGAACCACTCGTGGCAGCTGATAGCTTTCGACAACGAACGGCGGAGCATCGTGCAAATAGCGCCGCAAGGTACCGTGCGTATGGGGCGAAGCTTAGTACATGTCGATTGCCATCGGTTGTTGCGGGCAACATCGGGAGGCGACATCGCTCGTGGCTGCTGATGGCCTTATATAATGGAACGGCAAAGCACCGTGAAAGTAGCGCCGCAAGGTGCCATGTGCATGGGGCGAAGCTCAGTAAATTGCCAATTGCCATCGGTTGTTGTGGGTTGTGTCTGGCACCGCTTGTTGCAGTTATGGCTTTCGACAACGAACGGCGGAGCATCATGCAAGTAGCACCGCAAGGTGCCGTGCGCATGGGACGAAGCTCAGTACATGTCGATTGCCATCGATTGTTGCGGGCAACATCGGAAGGCAACATCGCTCGTGGCGACTGATGTCTTTTTGCAATGGAACGACAACGTGTCGTGTAAGTAGCGCCACAAGGTGCCATGCGCATGGGGCGAAGCTCAGTAAATTATCAATTGCCATCGTTTGTTGTGGGTTGTGTCTGGCATTGCTCCAACACCCTATTCGTGCTTTGTGGGGCTTGTCTTGTCTTTGCAATGTTGGCATCGGCAATAAAACATGGCTGCGTGTCGCGTGTTGGGGTTGTTGTTGGCTTGTATCAGCGAGGCAAGTGTAAGTGCGGCACATAAGACGTGTTCGGCTTGTGTGGCTAGTTTGGATCCCTGCTTGAGCAGCGACGTCCTAGCCCACATGCCATCTCAGTCATGGCACAAGCGGAAATTAGGCTTGTTCGGAGTCAATTTTCTGTGTTTCATACCTAATGCCAAGGCATTATCAAGCACAATCAGTCGCCTTTCGCCCCCGCGTTTGACGTGCGGGGTGAACCAAAAGCTGCAGTTGTTTCCCAAGTCGTCCTCACTTCACCTTGCGATGGCTTGGTCCATGAATAGTATGCTCGAACTCTTGAATTCGGTAAACGTAATGGGCATGGGGTCTTCATTGGCTCCCATCTGCCCAAATAATGCTCCTTACGAATGACGGTCGTCCTCGTCTTGGACTTGGCTGTGCCCTTTGGGTCGGCCATGCTCATGCGACGCCGGCTTCAATGAGGAATGCTACCTGGTTGATCCTGCTAGTAGTTATATGCTTGTATCGAATATTAAGCCATGCATGTGTAAGTATGAACAAATTCAGACTATGAAACTGCGAATGGCTCATTAAATCAATTATAGTTTGTTTGATGGTATCTACTACTCGGATAACCGTAGTAATTCTAGAGCTAATACGTGCACCAAACCTCGACTTCTAGAAAGGATGCATTTATTAGATAAAAGGTCGATGCGGGATCTACCCGTTGCTGCGATGATTCATGATAACTCGACGGATTGCACAGCCATCGTGCCGGCGACGCATCATTCAAGTTTCTACCCTATAAAATTTCGATGGTAGGATAGTGGCCTACTATTATACCTTCGCCAATTGAGCTCGACTTGAAAACAAGAGTGTTGTCATGAAGCAGCAAGAGTGTTGCAAAGATCGGTGCGCGAGCAGCACCAAAGTCAAAAAGGGAAAACGGGCAAGCGATGGCTAAGGCTTTGAATGGATGTGAGGCAGCTTGGCAAGGGCTTGACAATGAGTTGCGGGCTAAGTGTGACACTTGATTATGGCAAAGGAATCAAGGCATGAGGCAGTGATGCCAAGGCAAGGCAAAAACGGATAGGCAAAAGCAAGCAAATGTGCAACGGGAAGGCAGTGCGCGGGTAGATTTGTCATGGCAATGAGTTGCGGCAAACGGGCCAAGTTCATGGGGAACGGCAAGGCAAATTGGGGCACAATGTAGCTAGAATACAATGGAATTGGAGCTGGTCCAAGCCAAGTCACGAAATTGGGCAGCAACATTGGAATTGACCAAGTCAATGGCGATTACCGGCACATGCTGTGCACATGGGCAGCAGTTGTGTTTGTCTAAAATGCTGGCAGGAATTAGCACATTTTTGGGGGCCATGATCCCATTTACTTTAGCATGATTTACATGATCCTAGTAGTTGGGGGTGTCAACTACACTAAACTAAAGTAGTGGGCTGAGTGGGCAAGTGTTGTGGCCTAAAATGGGGCAACTATTGTAAACATGGGGCTGTTTCATGTTTTACAAATGGGCAGCACCCTTTCCTTTTGTAGCTAAGTGAGAAAAACATGTGAGAGCACACTTAAAGAGTTAAAACGTGAAGAGTGCATCTTTTCTTATTTAGGAAGAGTCCTAAGTCTTGTTTTCAAGAGTGGAAACACTAAGGCTAAGAGTAGTCTTGTGAGGGTCAAGAGTGATCTTCATTTTTGTACACGAATGTACTTCAGAGTTTGAGTTTTTTTGTATGCTCGAGTTAAATACAAAGTTGGGAAAAGAGTTTTCGGTAATCTTGTGTCTTTTGTTCACGTTTTTATTCTGTCCCTTCACTTATATTTTCGTTGCCTAAGTTCATTCTAAGTTTACTATGTTGAACACTGCCTAAATAATTCTAAGTCCAAAGTTGTTGAAATTTTGGCCGAGTGTTGGAGCAGGCTGAAGTCAAGTCGGTGCTTGGCTGCCGCGCAAGCTATTTTTGTGAGACATAAAATGCGCCCGTGACAACTGGTATCAGAGCGGAGCAGGTTTGTGGCGGAGACACGACGTGCAGTGGCAGATTTCGTGGTCTTGTTCGAGAACATGGCTGGTGGTAACAATAAACTGCGGGAAAGGCTAACAAAATTGGAAGCATTGGTGCGAAATGTTCCGGAAGGGAAATAACTTCAGTCTCTTGTGACTAGAATTGCATTTCTTGAGGTAGAAATGACAAGGCTTAGTCGAGAAAATACAGAACTGAAGGCCGAGACAGTGGTGCTACGACGTGCTGTAGGCGAGGATGTTCCTCAAAGTGAGAATACCTGAACCTAAGGCATTCGGAGGTGCAAGGAGTGCACGTGAATTGGAGAATTTTCTTTGGGATATGGAGCAGTACTTTCATGCTATTCGTGTGCAAGACGAAGAGGAGAAAGTAACCTTGAGTAGTATGTATTTGAGTGATGATGCTAAGTTATGGTGGCGCACTCGTGTGGCTGAAGATGAAAGTCTTAGTAGACCAAAGATTGAGTCGTGGGAGCGGCTTAAAAAGGAATTGAAGGATTAGTTCCTTCCTAGTAATACATCTTGGATTGCTAGGAACAAACTGAAAAAGTTGAAACATACCGGATCAGTTCGAGCTTATGTGAAGGAGTTCACATCATTGATGCTGAGCATCAGCAACATGTCGGAAGAATACAAGTTGCACAACTTCATGATCGGGCTGCAACAGTGGGCACAACTTGAGTTGCGAAGGCAGAATATTCAAAACCTCGCAAGTGCTGTAGCTGCTGCAGATGCATTGGGCGGTTTTCATATAACTGAGGAGAATTCTGCTTCAAAATCCAACGACGGAAAGAAGGACAAGGCAAAGGAGTGGAAGAAATGTGAAAGTGGCAATGCACATGAAGATAGAGGGAAGGGAAAGCAAGAAGCTGGAACTTCAAAGAGCAAGGAGAAGGGTAGCAAATTTAGTGGTTGTTTCCTTTGTGATGGACCACATTGAGCGAAGGACTGTCCGAACAAGGCAGTGTTAAATGCTTTGACTACCACGGAGAATAGGGCTACTTTGGAGGCGTCAAACAGTGACAAACAAACTGTTGGTGTCAATGCAATTATAGCCGAGGAGAGAGGAGGTCAAGGGGCATTGCTTGTCAACCCCTTGGGACTCATACATTGAGTTAACCTCGACGAGGATGTCGAGTTTCAAAGAGTGTGGGTGGTTTGTTAGACCTCCGCCAATTGAGCTCGACTTGACAATAAGAGTGTTGTCATGAAGCAGCAAGAGTGTTGCAAAGATCGGTGCGCAAGCAGCACCAAAGTCAAAAAGAGAAAACGAGCAAGCGATGGCTAAGGCTTTGAACGGATGCGAGGCAGATTGGCAAGGGCTTGACAATGAGTTGTGGGCTAAGGGTGACACTTGATTATGGCAAAGGCATCAAGGGATGAGGCAGTGATGCCAAGCCAAGGCAAAAATGGATAGGAAAAGGCAAGCAAATGTGCAACAGGAAGGTAGTGCGGGGGCAGATATTTCATGGCAATGAGTTATGGAAAACAGGCCAAGTTCATGGGAAATGGCAAGGAAAATTGGGGCACAATGCAGCTGGAATACAATGGCATTGGAGCTGGTCCAAGCGAAGGCACGAAATTGGGCAGCAACATTGGAATTGACCAAGTCA
>MU785619.1:59724-64724 GCA_026770625.1 Nicotiana glauca
CATAGGACGTTTCCACAGGACGTGTCAGGACTTCGCAGGACATGGCAGGATGTGGCCATGGCATGGGTCAGGACGTCGCAGGACGTGACCACAGGACGTGTCGGGACGTTGTAGGACATGGACATGGCACGTATCAGGATGTGTCAGGACATCTTAGGACATGTCCATGGCATGTGTCGCAACATCGCAGGACATGGCAGGACATGGTAGGATGTGGACATGGCACGGGTCAGGACGTTGCAAGACGTGGCCACAGGACGTGTCAGTACATGGCAGGGTGTGGCCATGGCATGGGTCAGGACGTGTCAGGACATGGCCATGACACATTTCAGGACGTGTCAAGGCATCGTAGGACATGGAAAAACTTGGTCGTGGCACGGGTCAGGACGTGTCACGACGTCATAGGACGTGGCCACAGGACGTGTCAGAACATGGCAGGACGTGGCCATGGTACGGGTCAGGACGTAGCAGGACATGGTAGGGCACGTGTTAGGACGTGTCAGGACGTTGCAGGACATGGCAGAGCGTGGCCATGGCCTGGGTCAGGACGTAGCAAGGCGTCGCAGGACATGGGAGGGCGTGACCATGGCACGACGTTGCACCAAGCCGCTCCACGTCGCTCCACGCCGCTCCATGTCTAGTGCTAGCTAATGCTTAGCAACATGTAAAGCGCATTGATATTGGTGGTCATTTGTGGCGGTGGTGGAAAGTCACAGTGGTTCGAACGGTAGCGACCAGCGACGGTTGGTCGATGCTTGGTGGTTGGCGGCGGCGGTTTCAAATCGGAATCACTTGTTGTGGTTGCGACAATGGTGGCCCATCATACTTATTGGTGGTTTGTCATCCATATGCTTTTATAATAATATTATATATTTTACCTAATTTTTATCTATTTTTTATTAATTTTTATGCATTTTTTGTAATTTTAAATAATTTTTATCTTACTTTTTTATAACTTTTTTTACTCTTTTATGTGTTATATTATTACATGATGTATTGGGATTTTTTCCATTATTTTTTCAACTTTTGTAATAATTTTCACATTTTTTAGCATTTTATTAAGTATTTTTCGTTTTTTAATTAAAATATTTCAAAAAAAATATTATTTTTGTAAAAAATATCATTTACAATGTTTAAAAGTCATTTGTGAATATATTAGCTTAGTTGTACTTTGGTTTGTGCTATTTGGTGTTGTACATGTCTATTATGATTATTTGGCCAAAACATGTCTACTCCTGAAACTTGAGATTATTTTTTTAAGTATATATAAGGGGGTAGAGGTGTTGAAAGGCACCCCAGGTGCTTGCTTCTAGGCAGTGCGGGCATGCATGGGGGACGCTGGCATGGGGCGTGGGCATTGGGGGCATGCATGGCTTGTCCGTGCTACGTCCCGAAGTTCACAAACCACGCCGGCAAGTACTCGTGTGGGCTCGTAGCATGCCTGGTGGTGACACCACTCGTGGCAGACATTGGCTTTTGACAACGAACGGCGGAGCATCATGCAAGTAGAGCCGTAAAGTATCGTGCGCAATGGACAAAGCTTAGTAAGTGTCGATTGCCATTGGATGTTGAGGGCAAAATCAGGAGGCGACATCGGTCGTGGCGGCTAATGGATTTTAGCAATAGAACAGCAAAGCAACGTGCAAGTAGCACCGCAACGTGCCATGCACATTGGGCAAAGTCTAGTAAGTTGCTGATTGCCATCAATTGTTGCGGGTTCTGTCTGGCACCGCTTGTGGCAGCTGATGGCTTTTGACAACGAACGGCGGAGCGTCGTGCAAGTAGCGTCGTAAGGTGCCGTGCGCATGGGGCGAAGCTCAGTAGATGTCGATTGCCATCGGGTGTTTCAGGCAACATCGCTCATGGCTTTTGATGGCTTTTGGCAATGGAACAGCAAAGCATCGTGCAAGTAGTGCCGCAAGGTATCATGTGCATGGGGCGAAGCTTAGTAAGTTGAGAATTGTCATCGCTTGTTGTGGGTTATGTCTGTAAACCCCCCCACCCGCCCGTGGCAGCTGATAGCTTTTGGTAACGAATGGTAGAGCGTCGTGCAAGTATCGCCGCAAGGTGCCGTGCGCATGGGGGTTAATCTTAGTAAGTGTCGATTGCCATTGGATGTTGCGGAAAAAATCAGGAGGCGATATCGCTCGTGGCGGCTGATGGCTTTTAGCAATAGAACAGCAAAGCATCGTGCAAGTAGCATCGCAAGGTGCCATGCGCATGGGGCGAAGCTTAGTAAATTTCCAATAGCTATCGGTTGTTGCAAGTTGTGTCTGGAACCGCTCCTGGCAGCTGATGGCTTTTGACAACGAATGGCAGAGCATCGTGCAAGTAGCGCCGCAAGGTGCCATGCGCATGGGGCGAAGCTCAGTACATGTCGATTGCCATTGATTGTTGCGGGCAACATCGGGAGGCGACATCTCGTGGCGGCTGATGGCCTTTTGCAATAAAACGACAAAGCATCGTGCAAGTAGCGCCGCAAGGTGCCATGCGCATGGGGCGAAACTCAATAAATTGCCAATTGCCATCGGTTGTTGTGGGTTGTGTGTGGCACCGCTCGTGGCAGCTCATGGCTTTCGACAACGAACGGCGGAGCATCATGCAAGTAGCGCCGCAAGGTGTCGTGCGCTTGGGGTGAAGCTCAGTACATGTCGATTGCCATCGGTTGTTGCAGGCAATATCGAAAGGTGACATCGCTCATGGCGACTGATGGCTTTTTTCAATGGAACGACAACACCTCATGCAAGTTGCGCCGCAAGGTGCCATGCGCATGGGGCGAAGCTCAGTAAATTGCCAATTGCCATCAGTTGTTGTGGGTTGTTTCTGGCATTGCTCCAACCCCCTATTCGTGCTTTGCGGGGCTTGTCTTGGCTTTGCAATGTTGGCATCGGCAACAACACATGGCTGCGCGTCACGTGTTGGGGCTGTTGTTGGCTTGCATCGGCGAGGCAAGTGTACGTGCGGCACATGAGTGGTGTTCATCTTGTGTGGCTAGTTTGGATCCCTGCTTGAGCAGTGACGTCCTAGCCCACATGCCATATCACTCATGGCAAAAGTGCAAATTAGGCTTTTTCGGAGTCGGTTTTCTGTGTTGCATACCTAATGCCAAGGCATTATCAAGCACAATCAGTCGCCTTTCGCAAGTCATCCTCGCTTCGCCTTGCGATGGCATGGTCCATGACTAGTATGCTCGGACTCTCGGATTCGGTAAACGCAATGGGAATAGGGCCTTCATTGGCTCCTATTTGCCCAAAGAATGCTCCTTACAAATGACGGTCGTGCTTGTCTTGGACTTGGCCGTGCCCTTTGGGTCGGCCATGATCATGCGATGCCAGCGTCAATGAGGAATGCTACCTGGTTGATCCTGCCAGTAGTCATATGCTTGTCTCAAAGATTAAGCCGTGTATGTATAAGTATGAACAAATTCAGACTGTGAAATTGTGAATGGATCATTAAATCAGTTATAGTTTGTTTGATGGTATCTACTACTTGGATAACCGTAGTAATTCTAGAGCTAATACGTGCAACAAACCCCGACATCTGCAAGGGATGTATTTACTAGATAAAAGGTCGATGCAGGCTCTGCCCGTTGCTGCAATGATTCATGATAACTCGACGGATCGCACGGCCATCGTGCCGGCAATGCATCATTCAAATTTATGCCCTATCAACTTTCGATGGTAGGATAGTGGCCTACTGTTAGATCTCCACCAATTGAGCTCGACTTGAAAACAAGAGTTTTGTCATGAGGCAACAAGAATGTTGCCAAGATAGGTGCACGAGCAGCACCAAAGTCAAAATAGGAAACGGGCAAGCGATGGCTAAGGCTTTGAACGGATGCGAGGCAGCTTGGCAAGGGCTTGACAATGAGTTGCGGGCTAAGGGTGACACTTGATTATGGAAAAGGAATCAAGGCATGAGGCAGTGATGCCAAGGGAAGGCAAAAACGGATAGTCAAAGGCAAGCAAATGTGCAACGGGAAGGTAGTGCGCGGGCAGATTTGTCATGGCATTGAGTTGCGGCAAACGGGCCAAGTTCGTGGGCAATGGCAAGGTAAATTGGGGCATAATGCAACTGGATACAATGGCATTGGCGCCTGGTCCAAGCCAAGGCATGAAATTGGACAGCAACATTGGAATTGACCAAGTCAATGGCGGTTACGGGCACATGCTGTGCACACGGGCAGCAGTTGAGTTTGTCTAAAATGTTGGCAGGAGTTAGCAACGTTTTTGGGGGCCATGATCTCATTATCTTTAGCATGATTTACATGATCCTAGTAGTTGGGGGTTTCAAATACACTAAGCTAAAGTAGTAAACTAACTGGGCAATTGCCAAGCCTAAAAACTAGGCAACTATTGTGTAACGAGGTTGTTTTCATATTCTATAAATGGGCAGAACCCTTTCCCTTTGTGAGATAGAGTGAAAAACGTGTAGAGTGCATGTTCGAGTTAGGAAGAGTCCTAAATTCATTTTCAAGAGTGAGAACAACCTAAGGCTAAGAGTAGTCTTGTTTGTATGCGGATGTACTTGAGTTTAAGTTTTCTTTGTATTCTCGAGTTAAATACAAATTTGGGAAAAGAGTTTCCTGCATATCATGTGCCTTTTGTTCATTTATATTTCTGTTCCTTCATCATATTTTCATTGTCTAAAATCAGTGTCTACTTACCACGTTGAAATGCTGCCTAAATTTATCTAAGTCCAAAGTTGCTGAAATTTTGGCCGAGTGTTGGAGCAGGCTGAAGTCAAGGCGAGTAAACCCATAAGGCGTAAGGAAGCTGATTGGTGGGATCCCCCTGAGGGGTGCACCGCCGACCGACCTTGATCTTCTGTGAAGGGTTCGAGTGTGCGCATACCTGTTGGGACCCGAAAGATGGTGAACTATGCCTGAGCGGGACGAAGCCAGAGGAAACTCTGGTGGAGGCCCGCAGTGATACTGACGTGCAAATCGTTCATCTGACTTGGGTATAGGGGCGAAAGACTAATCGAACCGTCTAGTAGCT
>MU785619.1:70219-80219 GCA_026770625.1 Nicotiana glauca
CATGGCATGGGTTAGGACGTCGCAGGACGTGGCCACAGGCCGTGTCAGGACGTTGCAGGATATGGCAGGACGTGGCCATGGCACGGGTCAGGACGTAGTAGGACGTGGCCGCAGGACATTGAAGGACATGGCCATGGCATGTGTCAGGACGTGTCAGGACGTCCTAGGACATGTCCATGGCACGTGTCAGTACGTCACAGGACATGGCAGGACATGGCAGGACGTGGATATGGCACGGGTCAGGACGTAGCAAGACGTGGCCACAAGACGTGTCAGGACATGGCAGGGCGTGGCCATGGCACGGGTTAGGACATGGCCATGGCACATCTCTGGTCGTGTCAGGATGTCGCAGGACATGCCAGAACTTGGCCATGGCACGGGTCAGGACATGTCAGGACGTGGCCACAGGACGTGTCAGGACATCGCAGGACATGGCAGGACGTGGCCATGGTACGGGTCAGGACGTCGCAGTACATGGCAGGGCAGGTGTCATGACGTGTCAGTACATTGCAGGACATGACAGGACGTGGCCATGGCCTGGGTCAGGATGTGGCAAGACGTCACAGGACATGGCAGGGTGTGGCCATGGCACGACGTCGCACCAAGCCGCTCCACGTCGCTCCACGCTGCTCCACGTCGCTCCACGCCGCTCCATATCTAGTGCTAGCCAATTCTTAGCAACATGTAAAGCACAATGATGCTGATGGTCGTTTGTGGCGGTGGTGGAAAGTCGCGGTGCTTCGAACGGTATCGACCGGCGACGGTTGGTCGATGCTTGGTGGTTGGCGGCGGCGGTTTCAAATCGGAATCACTTGTTGTGGTTACGACAATGGAGGTGCCTCATACTTATTGGTGGTTTATCATCCATATGCTTTTATAATAATATTATGTATTTTACCTAATTTTTATCTATTTTTATTAGTTTTTATGCATTTTTTGTAATTTTAAATAATTTTTATGTTACTTATTTATAATTCTTTTAACTCTTTTATGTGTTATATTATTACATGATGTATTGGAATTTTTTTCCATTATTTTTTCCATTTTTGTAATAATTTTCTTATTTTTTAGTATTTTAATAATTATTTTTCTTTTTTTAATTAAAATATTTCAAAAAAAAAATTGTTTTTTGTAAAAAATATCATTTACAATGTTTAAAAGTCATTTGTGAATATATTAGTTAAGTTGTACTTTAGTTTGTGCTATTTGGTGTTGTACATGTCTATTATGATTCTCTGGCCAAAATATGTCTACTCCTGAAACTTGGGTTTTTTTTTAAGTATATATAAAGGGGGAAGAGGTGTTGAAAGGCACCTCAGGTGCTTGCTGCCAGGCGGTGCGGTCATGCATGGGGGACGCTGGCATGGGGCGTGTGCATTGGGGGCATGCATGGCTTGTCCGTGCTACGTCCCCGAAGTTCACAAACCACGCCGGCAAGTACTCGTATGGGCTTGTAGCATGCCTGGTGGTGACATCGCTCGTGGAAAACATTGGCTTTTGGCAACAAACGGCGGAGCATCATGCAAGTAGCGTCGCAAGGTGCCATGCGCATGGGGCGAAGCTTAGTAAGTTGCAGATTGCCATCGGTTATTGCAGGTTGTGTCTGGCACTGCTTGTGACAGCTGATGGCTTTTGACAACGAATGGTAGAGCGTCGTGCAAGTAGCGCTGCAAGGTGCCGTGCGCATAGGGTAAAGCTAAGTAGATGTCGATTTCCATCGGGTGTTTCGGGCAACATTGCTCATGGATTTTGATGGCTTTTGGCAATGGAACAGCAAAGCATCATGCAAGTAGAGCCGCAAGGTGTCATGCGCATGGGGTGAAGCTTAGTAAGTTGCGAATTGCCATCGCTTGTTATGGGTTGTGTCTTTAAACCCCCCCACCCGCCCGTGGCAGCTGATGGATTTTGGCAATGAACGGTGGAGCGTTGTGCAAGTAGCGCCGCAAGGTGCCGTGCGCATGGGGCGAAGCTTAGTAAGTGTCGATTGCCACTGGATATTGGGCATCGGGAGGCGACATCGCTCGTGGCGGCTGATGGCTTTTAGCAATAGAACGACAAAGCATCGTGCAAGTAGCGCCGCAAGGTGCCATGCGCATGGGGCAAAGCTTAGTAAGTTGCTCATTGCCATCGGTTGTTGCGGGTTGTGTCTGGAACCGCTCGTGGCAGCTGATGGCTTTCGACAATAAACGGCGGAGCATCGAGCAAGTAGCGCCGCAAGGTGCCGTGCACATGGGGCAAAGCTCAATACATGTCGATTGCCATCGGTTGTTGCGGGAACATCGGAAGGCGACATCGCTCGTGGCGACCAATGGCTTTTTGCAATGGAACGGAAATGCGTCGTGCAAGTTGCGCCGCAAGGTGCCATGCGCATGGGGAGAAGCTTAGTAAATTTCCAATTGCCATCGGTTGTTGTGGGTTGTGTCTGGCATTGCTCTAACCCCATATTCATGCTTTGTGGGGCTTGTCTTGGCTTTGCAACGTTGCCATCGGCAACAACACATGGCTGCGCATCGCGTGTTGGGCCTTTTGTTGGCTTGTATCGGCAAGGCAAATGTACGTGCGGCACATGAGTGGTGTTCGGCTTGTGTGGCTAGTTTGGATCCCTGCTTGAGCAATGACGTCCTAGCCCAGATACCATCTCAGTCATGGCACAAGCACAAATTAGGCTTGTTCGGAGTCGGTTTTCTGTATTGCATACCTAATGCCAAGGCATTATCAAGCACAATCAGTCGCCTTTCGCCCCTCGCGTTTGACGTGCGGGGTGAACCAAATGCTGCAGTTGTTTCCCAAGTCATCCTCGCTTTGCCTTGCGATGGGTTGGTCCATGACTAGTATGCTCAAACTCTCGAATTCAGTAAACGCAATGGGCATGGGGTCTTCATTGGCTCCTATCTGCCCAAAGAATGCTTCTTACGAATGACGGTCATGCTCGCCTTGGACTTGGCCGTGCCCTTTGGGTCGGCCATGCTCATGCGATGCCGACGTTAATGAGGAATGCTGCCTGGTTGATACTGCCAGTAGTCCTATGTTTGTCTTAAATATTAAGCCATTCATGTGTAAGTATGAACAAATTCAGACTGTGAAACTGCGAATGGCTCATTAAATCAGTTATAGTTTGTTTGATGGTATTACTACTCGGATAACCATAGTAATTTTAGAGCTAATACGTGCTAAAAACCCCGACTTCTGGAAGGGATGCATTTATTAGATAAAAGGTTGACGCGGGCTTTGCCCGTTGCTGCAATGATTCATGATAACTCGACGGATCGCACGGCCATCGTGTCGGCGACGCATCATTCAAATTTCTGCCCTATCAACTTTTGATGGTAGGATAGTGGCCTACTGTTAGCCCCTAACAATGTGACTTGACGAAGGTCGGGCAGAATTCATGTCAAAGGCTTGTATTCAAGGTCGGGCAGAATTCATGTCAAAGGCTTGTACATTGCCCCTTGACATGGGTTCGTGGAAGTTATGACAAGCAATGTGCAAGGCTGGGTGTGTGTCTAAGTTGGTGATGGGCTTAGGCAGGTCAGCTAGGCAAGGTGCTTTGAGTGTTGGCAAGGCAACCTTGGTTTGTGGGCATCGGCAATGGCAACGAAGGCATGGCACTTGACTAAGGCATGCGCGGATCAGTGGGACGACTTAGTGTATGGTAAGGCATGGCTATGAACTTAAGGGCGAGGCAAGGTCCAAAACAAAGCAGGGCTAGAGACTAAACGTGGGCAAAAACCGGGAAGGCTAGTGTGCAAGGCATGTGATGCAAGTGGTGTGCAAGGCATGTGCTTTGGAAGTTGAAGACATGTGCAAAGCACATGTGCAGTTGGCTCTATTGTTTAGGACAAGGCCATTTCGTGGGAAGAGTTTGAATTTGAATTCAAACAGATTGGTTAGCTTGTTTTTAGGAATGTCATGTGCATGACACATGGTCATAACTGCCCCAACTGCCCCTTTGTAAAAACTGCCATGGGCAGCCCCCTTTTTGTATGTGTATTTCATTTGGCATTGGCAAGTAGCATATTGTGAGCCATCCAAACGTGAGTCCTTTGTATTCTGTGAGAGTAATAAAGGTTGGGTGATTTTTACCCGTAATTCTGTGTGTTCTTAAGTTTGGCTAAGTCCTGAAAAATTCTAAGTGTCAGGCTGTGTGTGCGAAAAGTGAGGCTGAGTGGCTATGTGATTGCTACTGCCGTGCAGTGTCAATATTGTGAAAAATTGGCCCTGTAACAACTGGTATCAGAGCTTTGGTTGTGACTTGTGGCCATGGCTCGTGGAACTTCAGAGTTGCGTGATCGTGTGCAACGGTTGGAGGCGCTGATCGGCGTGACTGATGATCCTTTAGACCTGGCATATCTGATTACTGAGATTTACCATCTAAAGGATGGCATGGATTAGTTTTGTGATGGGATCCAACAAACCTGTGAGGCTATGGATGTTCAAGTTGAAGATCTGAAGATAGAGATCGAAACTTTGAATACAGTGTTGTTCTTTGAATGGCATTGGCTGCTCCAAGCCAAGGCAGTGAAGAACGTTCGAAAGTGAAGATCCATGATCCTAAGGCGTTTGGTGGAGCGCATAGTGCTAAAGAATTGGAGAATTTTCTGTGGGATATGGAGCAGTACTTTACTGCTGCCAAAGTTCCGGACGGAGAGAAAGTCACAATTACAAGCATGTACCTAACGGGAGATGCTAAATTGTGGTGGAGAACTTGCATGGCTGATGATGAAAGTGCGGGCAGACCCAAGATAGATACGTAGGCTAAACTTCGGAAGGAAATGAAGGACCAATTCTTGCCTAGCAATGCATCTTAGCTTGCTAGGGATCGCTTGAAACGTCTAAGGCAAACTGGATCTATTCGTGATTATATTAAGGAATTCACTTCCTTAATTCTGGATATTCAAAACATGTCGGAGGATGATAAATTGCATAATTTTATTTCTGGAATGCAAGCATGGGTGCAGAACGAACTTAGGAGAAAAAATGTGAAAGGTCTCCCAAGTGCGATTGCTACAGCGGATTCTTTGGTGGATTATCGCAGTACCCGTAGTTTTTCTGAAATTCCTTCTACTTCAAAACCTAAGAAAAGGGTGGAGAAGAAAGGGGAATGGAGGAAAGAAGTTCGAAAAGACGTTGTGGAAAAGGGCAAGGCTGTTGCTGATGGAAATGCTAGAAATAAAGGCATCGCAAACAAAAAGAGCTATGGTTGCTGGACGTGCGATGGACTTCACCTTGCCAAGAATTGTCCAAATCGGGAGCGGGTTAATGCTTTGCTTGCTATAGAAAATAATCGGGATGGAGAAGGTCAAGAAATTGTTGCTGCCTAAGTGAATCCTTTGCAATTGCTGAATGTTATCTTGTTGGTTAATGCCACAAGCAACGAGACTAACCCTCATTCTTTGCTGATGCACATCGAAATGAAAATTGGGGACAAGGGTGTGATAGCTATGGTAGATACTGGCGCTACGCATACCTTTGTTTTAGCTAGTTTGGTGCATAAGTACGGATTGAGTGTAACTAAGTGTCCCTCTTGCATGAAGACAGTGAATGCCAAAGCACAAGCCATTGTGGGTATGGCTTATGATGTTTCTATGTCTGTTGGGAACTGGAAAGGGAAAGTTAATTTGATGGTTATCCCATTAGAGGATTTTGAGGTGATCCTTGGAATTAACTTTCTGCGGAAACATCGCTTTGTTCCAATGCCTCACTTGGACGGAGTGATGATAATGAATGAAATGACTCCTGGTTTTGTGAAAGTTGTTCATCCTTATGGGAAAGAAGAAACTCAACGGAAGGCTTCATTAATTTATGCGATGATGGTCGAGAAAGGGTTGAAAAGGGGAGATGATACTTTCCTTGCTGCTATGGTTGAGGTGAAGCCTGATGTGAAGGTTGAAGTGCCGGACTGTGTTGCTCAAATTTTGAGTGACTTTGCTGATGTGAAGCCACCGGAGTTGCCTAAAAATCTGCCACCACGGAGGGCTAGATCATAAGATAGAGTTGATGCCAGGTTTGATGCCTCCTGCTCAACCTCCTTATCGGATGGCGCCAAAAGAGTTGACTGAATTGCGGAAACAATTGAATGAGTTGCTTGATGCGGGATTGATTCAGCCATCAAAAGCTCCATTTGGTGCACCTGTTTTATTTCAAAAGAAACATGATGGGACGCTTCGGATGTGTGTTGATTATCGGGCATTGAACAAGGTGACTGTGAAGAACAAATATCTGGTTCCATTGGTGCAGGACTTGATGGATAGATTGAGCAAGGCTTGTTGGTTCAAAAATCTTGATTTAAGGTCTGGTTATTGGCAGGTACGGATAACTGAAAGTGATGAGTCTAAAACTACTTGTGTTACGAGGTATGGCTTATATGAGTTCCTTGTTATGCCGTTTGGATTGACAAATGCCCCTGCTACGTTTTGCAACCTCGTGAATGATGTGCTGAATGAGTACTTGGATGACTTTGTCGTTGTCTATTTAGACGACATTGTTATTTATAGTCAAAATTTGGATGAACACATGTCACACTTGATAAAGGTGCTGTCTCGTTTGAGGGAGTACAAGCTGTATGTGAAGATGGAGAAGTGTGAATTTGCTAAACAGGAGATCAAATTTCTTGGGAACTTGGTGAGCCAAAATCAGGTGCGGATGGACCCGAACAAGGTGAAGGTCATTGTGGAGTGGCAGGCGCCTAAATCTGTGAAAGAATTAAGATCTTTCCTCGGGTTGGCTAACTATTATCGAAAATTCATTGCTGGTTACTCAAAGAAAGTTGCTCCTTTGACGGACTTGTTGAAGAAGAATGTTAGGTGGGATTGGTCAGAAAAATGCAATACTGCAATTGCTGTGTTGAAAGAAGCCATTGCCTCAGAACCTATCTCGTGGCTTGCAGATTTTGAGTTGCCCTTTGAAGTTCATACAGATGCGTCCGACAAGGCTGTTGGAGGTGTGCTGGTTCAAGAAGGTCATCCTGTGGCCTTTGAAAGTAAGAAGTTGAATGAAGCGGAGCAGAGATATTCGGATCATGAAAAGGAGATGGTTGCTGTTATTCATTGCTTACAAATCTGGCGTGTTTACTTGTTGGGAACAAAGTTCGTCGTAAGGATGGACAATGTGGCAAATACTTTCTTCAAAACACAGAAGAAGTTGAGTCCAAAGCAAGCACGTTGGAAGGAATTTTTAGCAGAATATGATTTCGTGTGGGAGCATAAGCCGGGAAAGCACAACCAGGTTGCGGATGCCTTGAGTCGAAAGGAAGTCTTTGCTACTGTTTTTTCCATTACACGATAGATTTTCTTGATAAAATCAAGTCAGTTGTTGTGAATGATCCATTGTACATAAAAACAATGAATCATGTGAGGGAAGGTACTGTGTGGAGGTACTGGATCGAGGACGATCTTCTCCATTTCAAAGGGGGGAGAATCGTTGTACCACTTGGTGAAGGACTGCGTCATGAGTTGTTGAAGGAGACGCATGATACACTTTGGGCGGGTTATCCGGGCATTGAGAGGATGATGGCGCTATTGTCGCTATATTATTTTTGGCCAAAGATGGAACAAGATGTGGAAGCTTATGTGAAAAGCTGTCTTGTTTGTCAGCTTGATAAAACTGAACGGAAGAAAGAAGCAGGTTTGCTGCAACCTTTGTCAATTCCTGAAGAATCATGGCAATCCGTTTCAATGGATTTTATCAGCGGGTTTCCAAAAGTCAATGGTTTGTCTTTGATTATGGTGGTGGTCGACAGGTTTTCAAAATATGCTGTTTTTATTGCTGCTCCAATAGAATGTCCCTCTAAAGTTGTTGCGGAGTTATTCTTCAAAAATGTGGTGAAGTACTTCTGTATGCCAGAGGATGTTATTAGTGATCGGGATGCACGGTTCACAGGCAAATTCTGGACTTACTTGTTCAATTTGCTGAGTACAAATTTGAAGTTCTCAACGGCGAACCATCCCCAAACTGATGGCCAAACCGAAAGAATCAATCATTTGTTAGAAGAATATTTGAGTCACTTTGTGACTGCGAGTCAACGAAATTGGGCTGATTTGTTAGATTGTGCACAGATGTCTTACAACTTGCACAAGTCTTCATCCACGGAGAAGAGTCCATTTGAGATCGTTTTGGGAAAGCAGCCAAGTCTACCAACGAAGATGGTGCAACAAAAGACTGGTGGGAAATGTCCTGCGGCATATCATTATGGGTTTGATAGGCAAATGATGATGGATGAAGCTGCAGACAGTTTGAAAGTGGCTCAGAAACGCATGAAGAAATATGCTGATCAAAACAGGCATTCGTTAGAGTTCAAAGTGGGCGACAAAGTGTTGTTGAAGCTTACTCCTCAAATCTGGAAAAATATTGATAGCAGGGTAAGGCATAGAGCATTGGTTTCAAGATATGATGGTCCATTCGAAGTTGTTGAGAAGGTGGGTGAAGTTGCTTACCGTTTGAAGCTACCGGAAAGAATGAAAATACACCCGACTTTCCATGTGAGTTATTTGTGGCCATATATGGAAGATCCTAAAGATCCGGATAGGCATAAAATCAAGAAAGCTTCTGCTGAAGTGCGCAATCAGATTGAGGACAAGATTGGAAAAATTCTGGACCACCGGGCACTTGGGATGCACAAGAAGAATAGGCGGACAGAATTTTTAATTCAATGGAAAGGCAAACCCGAGGCAGATGCAACTTGGGAGAAGGGTAATTCATTATGGAAATTTTAAGATCAAATCGAGGACTACTTGAGATCAACCTAGACAAGGGCGTCGATTTCAACCAGTGGGGGTGGTTTGTTAGCCCCTACAATGTCACTTGATGAAGGTCGGGCAGAATTTGTGTCAAGGGCTTGTACATTACCCCTTGACATGGGTTCGTGGAAGTGATGACAAGCAATGTGCAAGGATGGGTGTGTGTCTAAGTTGGTGATGGGCTTAGGCAGGTCAGCTAGGCAAGGTGCCTTGAGTGTTGGCAAGGCAGCCTTGGTTCGTGGGCATTGACAATGGAAACGAAGGCATGACACTTGATAAAGGCATGCACGGATCAGTGGGACCACTTAGTTTATGGCAAGGCATGGCTATGAACTTAAGGGCGAGGCAAGGTCCAAAACAAAGCAGGGTTGGAGACTAAACGTGGGCAAAAACCTGGAAGGCTAGTGTGCAAGGCATGTGATGCAAGTGGTGTGCAAGGAATGTGCTTTAGAAGTTGAAGACATGTGCAAAGCACATGTGCAGTCGGCTCTATTGCTTAGGAAAAGGCCATTTCGTGGGAAGAGTTTGAATTTGAATTCAAACAGATTGGTTAGCTTGTTTTTAGGAATGTCATGTGCATGGCACATGGTCATAACTGCCCCAACTGCCCCTTTGTAAAAACTGCCATGGGCAGCCCCCTTTTTGTAAGTGTGTTTCGTTTGGCATTGGCAAGTAGCATATTGTGAGCCATCCAAACGTGATTCCTTTGTATTCTGCGAGAGTAATAAAGGTTGGGTGATTTTCACCCATAATTCTGTGTGTTATTAAGTTTGGCTAAGTCCTGAAAAATTCTAAGTGTCAGGCTGTGTGTGCGAAAAGTGAGGCTGAGTGGCTGTGTGATTGCTATTGTCGTGCGGTGTCAGTATTGCAAAAAATTGGCCCTGTAACACCTACCATGGTGGTGACGGGTGACGGAGAATTAGGGTTCGATTTCGGAGAGGGAGCCTGAGAAACGGCTACCACATCCAAGGAAGGTAGCAGGTGTGCAAATTACCCAATCCTGACACGAGGAGGTAGTGACAATAAATAACAATACCGGGCTTTAGGAGTCCGGTAATTGGAATGAGTACAATCTAAATCCCTTAACGAGGATCCATTGGAGGGCAAGACTGGTGCCAGCAGCCACGGTAATTCCAGCTCCAATAGCTATATCTAAGTTGTTGCAGTTAAAAAGCTCGTAGTTCGTCTTTGGGATGGGCCGGCCTGTCCGCCTTAGGTGTGCACCGGTCGTCTCGTCCCTTCTGCCGGCGATGCGCTCCTAGCCT
>MU785619.1:87719-88817 GCA_026770625.1 Nicotiana glauca
GCGAAGCTTAGTAAGTGTCAATTGCCATTGGATGTTGAGGGCAAAATCGGGAGGCGACATCACTCGTGGCGGCTGATTGCTTTTAGTAACAGAATGGCAAAGCATCGTGCAAGTTGCGCCGCACGGTGCCATACGCATGGGGTGAAGCTTAGTAAGTTGCCGATTGCCATCGGTTGTTGCGGGTTGTGTCTGGAACTGCTCGTGGCAGCTGATGGCTTTCGACAACAAACGGCGGAGAATCGTGCAAGTAGCGCTGCAAGGTTCCATGCGCATGGGGCGAAGCTCAGTACATGTCGATTGCCATCGGTTGTTGCGGGCAACATCGGGAGGTGACATCGCTCGTGGAGACTGATGGCCTTTTACAATGGAACGGCAAAGCACCGTGCAAGTAGTGCCGCAAGGTGCCATGCGCATGGGACGAAGCTCAGTAAATTGCCAATGGCCATCGGTTGTTGTGGGTTGTGTCTGGCACCGCTCGTGGCAGCCGATGGCTTTCGACAACGAACGGTGGAGCGTTGTGCAAGTAGGTGCCGTGCACATGGGGCAAAGCTCAGTACATGTCGATTGCCATCGGTTGTTGCAGGCAGCATCGGAAGGCGACATCGCTCGTGGAGACTGATGGCTTTTTGCAATGGAACGGAAATGCATCGTGCAAGTAGTGCCGCAAGGTGCCATGCGCATGGGGCGAAGCTCAGTAAATTGTCAATTGCCATCGGTTGTTGTGGGTTGTGTCTGGTATTGCTCCAACCCCCTATTCTTGCTTTGCCGGGCTTGTCTTTGCTTTTTAATATTGGCATCGGCAACAACACATGGATGCGCATCACGTGTTGGGGCTGTTGTTGGCTTGTATCGGCGAGGCAAGTGTTCGTGCGGCACATGAGTGGTGTTCGGCTTACGTGTCTAGTTTGGATCCCTGCTTGAGTAGCGACGTCCTAGCCCACATGCCATATCAGTCATGGCACAAGTGCAAATTAGGTTTGTTCGGAGTCGGTTTTCTGTGTTGCATACCTAATGCCAAGGCATTATCAAGCACAATCAGTCGCCTTTCGCCCCTCGCGTTTGACGTGCTGGGTGAACCAAAAGCTGCAGTTGTGTCCC